>JAZGTK010005286.1:0-22753 GCA_036877625.1 Ambastaia sidthimunki
TATCACTATAGTAATGTGATAAATCACAAAGGAATCTATGCTGCTTGACCATTTATAATGTAAATAATCTTATAATGAAAAAAATAAACATTTAAAATGCTTTAGCAGTTCCATATGAATATATGAAATATACTGACCAAACTTTATTCTGTTGCTGTAATAAACTCTTGATTGCCCTTAAAGTCTTTTAAAATCATGACTAAAATGAGTCATTAGGAATGGCATGTAGAAGTTACAGTCTCTGACACATACAGAACAATGACAGAACGTGTTCTTTAAGAGAGCTGAACAGTGATATACTCCACAGCTATGTGAACAGCTGTTTCATGTCAGAGAAGTTACTATACCCTGTTTTAAAAATGGATCATTTTTGTCCCGGATGCTGATTGGTCAACAGTGTTCCTGCTGACCTAAGATGCATAATATAAAAACTGCCATGCCCCTCAACAGCATCCATAGGCTGATCTGTAATTTTGTTGCATAGCAACATTCTTTTACGTCAGGAACTACATCTTCTAGCAGAGGGTTCACATTATAGCACAACCTCTCATACCCTAAAGCTTTATTGTAGCACGCCTGGAATGTTATTCTGACCAATCAACATCCAGAATCAGACCTGAACCTTTCCAGTGCTTGTTATCTGAGATGTTAAGAGATAGCTATACTAGCATGGTATAAGTATTCTAAAAGCTAATATATTTACATTTATTCATTTGGCAGATGCTTTTATCCAAAGCGACTTACAGTGAATTCAAGGCACACATTTTTATCAGTACTTGTGTTCCCTGGATTCAAATCCACAACCTTTGTGCTGCGAACACGATGCTCTACCAGTTGAGCAACAGGAACACCTGGGAAATGTGAGAATAAAGGTCTAAGGGAAATGTTTGGTTTTTATCAACCCACCGCTTTCCAAATGAAAATGGACAGGAAGAGAAGAACATTTTTGCTGCAACAAATTCATGAGGACGTTTCATGAAGTCCACACTTTGCTACAGAGCAGGTCCACCTCGGCAGGTCTCATATTTCCATGACCACCTAATGGAGACAGATGACTTCAATTCTCTGAAGTGAGGGCTAATGGGAAGAGGATAACGCTTGGGGAAAGATTCCAGGGTTCCTTCACAAAATGTTTTTTCTCTCTCAAGGGAAATGGCGACGCTGTGCCCCATTTTATCACTCTGAAAGGAAACCATATTGGTTGTAAATTAAAGCTTTGCTGTATTTAAAGGCTTTGAAGTGCAGAGTTTACAGACGATCTGGGACCCCAAAAGGTGAGGAGAGAAAGAGACTTGAAAAGAAGTCCACAAAATAAAGTCCAAAACATTTGTGGGAAAGCGGAATAATCCCCCTGCAATCAACAGATGCATCGTTCATGAGCAAGACTCCTCCCACCTGCTGGATTCTGGGATATTAGCATAGAATGAGTTACAGTCAAATCCACTAGTCCTTCTGAAACATTACATGTAACTGAGCAGCTGGCACAATGTCGACACCAATCAACATGTTATACCAACCTTGCACTCTAAAAATGCCACACATTTATCTCATACACCAAGTCTACATTGGAAGTGACAGATGCTGTCTACATTGCTAGACTGCACGTCACCTTGTAATGTTCACTAACAAGGGCTGTAAGGTCAAGGCTATACTTGGCGACAATGGGTGAATATGGGTGGATTTCTAACATTAACATAAATATATATTCATGTTACAAAATTGCTTTGGCTATTTTACAACAGTAAAACTATTATGCATAATGAGGGAAGGTTCTGTTTTGATACACATTGGCACACTATGGTGAGTGCTTCATTCATGCACGTTTGTGTGTGCGCGTCTATGTGCTTGTAAAACTGTGTTGGATGTGTTGTGTTATGACGGGAGACAGTGAGGATGGACAGGCGCTGACAAGTAAGTAAAAGGTCAGAGATACATTTCTCACATCTATAAACTTTCCCTGTAACATCTAATCTTCGCAAGCAGAATGTTCTTCTGAGCGCCTGCCATTTCTGCACACCCTTCCTTTATATTTGCCTGCGCTGTCAATTTCTAAAGGGAAAAATATGAATCTGATAACAGGAATAACCTGGAATAGCAGGAATCTGATAACAGGAATATTTGGGGCCTTTACAGTATAAAGAGGATTTCTTGAAGGGCGTTTGATGACTTTCATGACAAATATTTCCCATATAATAATGCATTTTACTATCACGCTTGCCAGTTTTCATATATGCAGAAGTTTTGCCTGACTTTCAAAAATACAAATATTCTTGTCCTGTTTTATCAGCACCAAATCCTCACTGCTGTCAATACCAGAGAAAGGTAATGGAGTTTCTATCGGTCCACAACGGTGGCATTCATCTTAACCCACTTTTAGGCAATAATCTACATAAACTCCATCATCTCCTGGGAGAGTGACAGCACAAGACAAATTACAGCTTCAGGGTAAATGTGATTGCACAGTCCTTTGAGTGTATGAGCGTGTTTGCTGATATTGTCCTTTGATAGCAATTTACATCTCTACAGAGCATCCTACCATCATGTAATCCAGTGGTGTTTAACACAATAATAACTGACTGCAAACATCAAACTTTTTAACTTACGCTTGAAAGGCAGTAGCACCGACAGGATCTGTAAATCACACACACACACACACACACACACACACACTTTCTTCGCAGGAAGTGCGATAATGACAGTTTGATTAGTGTTTAAGAGAAGCCCTCCCTAGCATGTCTCCTGTGGGGCCTTTTCACCTCATCTCCCATTAGTATGATGCACAACGTCTGACCAGAGCTGAACACATACATTAGTCACATGATTACAGAGAAACACTGGTGAGAAAGCATGTGTTAAACTACTTTACACTCCATATTCCCATGCTCAGAATACACAGCATCTCTCTGCAGGAAAGAGGAATGAAGAAAATCAATTTCTTCAACCAACAGTGAATAAAAATAGAAAAAAAAAAAAACTATTTGAGCCACAGACAGCGCAAGCATCATTCAGGGTTTGTAGCTTTATTACTATAACTGGAGATTTATTAAGATGTAAATACATGCACACAGAAAGCACATGTGCAAAGAATCACAAGTACACAGCCAGATAAACATTCAGGACCATGGACAGCAACATCACTAGTGCAGGTCTGCAATCACATACACTGATAGTCAATAGCTTAACCTGTATTTTTATTACAATGTTCATAAAGCAGCATTTTAATTCATGTTTCATGTTAATTCATGTGAAAACATTGTCATGGGGGGCTCATGGTATAACTATAAAACCTGCACAATTTGTCCCAAACCGTATGTACAGACTCCATTCAAAGATTGTTTTGTACATAATTTCCACACTTGTGTGTTCTGTATAGTTTTGCAAACTTTATATTTTTTTAGGAATTTTAGATTTTAAAAATTTGTCACAGGTGTTGTCTTCCTTGCATAAATGGAACCATTTATAGCCTCCTTTGCAATTAAGCAAATTTCAAATAAGCAGAACTCAACTAACTCAACAAAAACTTTCCCACTTTTCTTTTGCTACCTTGCAAGCGCCGGTATTTTCTGTAGGAAATGCAAATCTAGTCTAATTCCATCTTTCCATATTTAACATCTGATTAGACAGCCGCACACACAACAGTCTTTTATCAACAACAAAATGAGCAAGAAACTCTCCTCAGAAATCAATCCCAGGAAGGCAAAAGGCACGACAGCGTCGAATGCGACAAACGTGGCTTAATAGGCGTAAATTATGAATACATGCACAGGAAAGCATTTCTGTCCATTCATTGTAGCATTTCCATCCCTCACCGCAGCTCGTTCTCCAAACGCAGAGACCTCAGTCAGATAAATCATGCAGCCGTGGAAAGAAGCATTCAGGTGGAACATATTGCATTCTGGGTGACATGGTTCACTTCTACACCAAACACCATCACTTCCACAATCTCCCTCTTTCTGGCCTTCACTGCTGTATGGTCACAACTGTGTGCTGGTAGTAGATCAAGCACTTTCTATTGGGAAATGACTCATTTAAATATTGGAACACTGCAAAACTTTTGTTGAATGACTGAGAATCATGTAGACCGAGAGATTAGATGAAGTTTAGATTTAAAATGACATCAAGAGCAATCAGTGAGTGTTTAATACTGTTCAAATAAACAATCCAGCTGTGTGTGTGATTTAAAATTCTAATGAGCGTCAGTTAATCATAATTTATGGGATTACATGAAACCAAATCTGCATTTGTCAAAACTCAAGCTGAGACTAAAACAAACATCATCAAGTTTTTCCAAACCTATTAGGGTTTGTTTAGTATAGAGTTTAACTTAAGATAATTTAACATGAAAATCAAAACATGCTTTTGACGTTATACCAGTGGTGGACATTAGATTAAATCTGATGATTAGACACAGACTCTATCTTAAAGCCTAGTGGGCTGTCTTGCTATTTACTTCCTACACATGCTTTCTTCTAAGTGACCGTCCAAACTTTAACTTATTAACTTTCTTACTGACACTCTTGGTTTTTTATTACTGCCATTATATTCAATCCAGCAAAATGCAAATTTATTCAAATATCTCTTTTGTGTTCCGAAGTAAAAAAGTCATACAAGTTTTGATAGTAAGTAAATGACAGATTTTCATAGTTTTCGAGTGTAAACTAGCTAGGCAGCTCAGTCATAGAGGTTGTTGGGTTAGCCCAAAGGTGTGAGTTTGAGGTTTCAGACAGTGTCTCTCACTCGGCAGCCCGATTCTCCATCTCAGCGTGTCCCTCTGCTCCAATCACAGCACTCCCTGCTGCGGGAGATAATGAAGGCAGGCGGAGCCCTGTACTCTGATGGCCTATCAGCATCACAGAGGTATAATCAGCACAGGCAGCCCAGCTCACACACACACATACAAATTATTCATCCCGTGTCTCACATTCCATCACTAACCCCTCTTGTCTCCCGCTTCTCCATCATTGATTACTTCAGTTGTTTTCCCCATCCGCCCCCTGACTTGCAGCTTGCAGCGGTTTCTACAGCACATCATTTGCTCGAGTGAGAAACTGGCACGGTGTGTGTCGACTTGTCGTTTGTTCACCCTGCAAAGAATACTCACCAGCGGGATGGCAAACAGGATAATTGTCCATTTCTGAGTCAGTGGTGTATTTATGACACATAGCACGTCACGGCCGTCACACGAACAGACAGTGAGCAATGATGAAATCATAAACTGCAGTCCAATAGGATGTGCATGTTTGAAAATTTGCATAAAAGCCTCGGTGACATCACAGTGCTTGAGATTTAAACTACACTGGAGTTTCTCCCACTCAGAGCGCAAAATCGATTTATGAGGGATGGTTAGTGTGTGCATCCTTAGAGGCACAGAGCCTGCAGACTGCATCAGGAGCGTTGCGTCTTCCTGTCTGTGCGGCCCACTCAGACAACCTCCCACTTGTGTTTTTTGCAACACAGCTGGGCTTTGCAATGATACATCACCACACAACTCTGCTAAAGATCATTTTCAGCCCCTATTGAGATTCCTGAAGCTGCAGGAATTTTCTCATATACAGTAAATAATTTCATAAATAAAGCTATTCAATTTTTATTATAATTGTATTGACTTTAATTACCTACGACCAAATCAGAGCTGTGCTAATATTCAGCACAACAGCATTTCCACATGTGTAATATTGCTTATTTATAATCAATTTAATTTACAAAGCATCCATACAATTATAATCAGTTACATCAAACTCTGACAGTAACTTTAAGAATTAACACAGCCTTTAAGTTAATACACAGTTTTAAGTAGCAGTATTACACAATACAGTTCTATAGCTGTGCTGAGTTCTTATGTTACTAGAAACTGTTCACTTGACAGAGGGTAGCTTTGTGTGTAATGGCCATTGAGGGCTAAGAACTATTTCCCTAGAGTAAGCAAAACCCACCTTGATTGTGTTGCACGGGAATGCCTGTGCAAACCTGTTTGGTGATACAGTCTAATGACAACAACACTGCATACATATGCAAGCGCCTGGGCTCTAAAGACAGAGCCTCATGCATACTGCATGACTAAACTCATACCATACGCAAAATTCAAATGCAGCACACACACGCTCAACCAAAGATTACGGCCAACTGATGCCATACTGAGAGCAGAGGTGAGAGTATGCGGAAGACGGGGGCTCTAAGGTAGAGAGACAGAGCTCAGATATCTCTGGAAAATCCAGTAAAATATTTCACTTTGGATTACATCAAGGGTAAACAGGAGGGTGGGGTTTAAGTCCTCATTGCTCTACATATTGGAGCTCAACTATGGAAAGCAGGAGAATGGCAGAGGGAGAGAAGGGGGGTCTTAATCCATTTTGATCCCCTCCCCTCCGCCAAGCAAACCCACAAATAAGGCAATGCCTACAAAAATCACATCTACCTCCACGAGAGAGATCTTAAATGAAGGCACAGGATGGGCTGCACAGCACAGTAATCTCCATAAAGCAAACTATTCCAACAGTGGTGAGATTATTCTAAATGTCATCTTTTTAATAAACATTTCAAACATCTATCCCAACACTCACACAACTGATAACATATCTATTCTCTGGCAAAAATAGTGTGCAAGTGAAAAAGGGGCGTAAAGGTTAAACGTTTTTTAAAACTTCAAACAGTAGTGACCCTTTCCTGAAATTTCTCAGATATTTTAGTACTAAGAAACCCAAGATGTAAAGTTATCAAGGGGAACCTGTCAATTTGGATTTAGCTTTGAAAGTAATATCACTATTATATCACAATAATGGCTGCATTCAAAACATTCTTGTTTACACAAAGTGTTTTAAAACAAATGGAAGACTCAACGGTGATTCCCTTTATACAAACAAGACAAAGCACATCAAATTCTTGAGATCCTTATGAAAAAGTACATGGATCCAATTTTTTGCCAACAAGACTTGGTGAAAGTCATCTAGGCACTTGAAGTGCATCAAAGTTGGCCAGAAGGTATGTTTTATTAGTGCTAGACTGGGGCTTTACTCTGATTAAGCGGCTCATAGCCATTCTTTCCAAACTCTGGAAGTTCTGAGGCCATGATTGTCTGCAGACCCACTCAGATGCACTCAGACAGACAGTTCAGGTCCTCGGCTCATTACAGCAATAAAACTGCAGAGCGACAAAATCCTCTTCTGGCCCTTTGTAATCCTCCACAATCACACCAAATTATATCTGCTGAGTCCTATATGACAAATACCTAAGTGAGCTGGACAGGAGAAAAGAATCAGGGCCAAAACAGAGAGAAGTGAATGACTGAACTCTTGGTTCATGTGACCTTACATCTCATGGCACAGTCAGATCAAACATGCTTCACAGAGGTGGACGCTGAGACACGGCTGTGTGTGCGTCTGATGTTACACAAGCTGGCACAAAATTCCCAGAATTCCCTCTGTTGTGCTGTTAGGTCAGCATTCACTGTTCTTCTCTACAGGAGCAGCAAGACAGAGCTATTATTCAAATGATGACAGAAAAGGTGATTTATAACAAAATAGGAGAAATATTTTCTTAACCTAGCAAAATGTATTAATGGGACCAACCAAACCCTCCAATCTAATTTAATAGGATAAATGGATGGAAATAGATAAGGTTTAAACCCTGTGAAATGAAAGACATAGTTTAGCGGGAGTGCATTTAAATAAAGATTGAGAAAATAAATTGTAAAATAGACATATCTTGCCTAGTCAAACCTACTGACAAGCAGAAAAAAATCCTGTTTATAAATGATTAAATACTAGCAACTTTTCTCTATTAAACTTCGGGTGCACATACAGACTGCAGTGGGTCAATAAAAATATTTTTTCAAGGCCTTAGGTTGTCTAAGACATGGAAAGAAGATGAATCAGACTCACTACAGAGATAAAGTGCAGGGGAGGGGTTATGCCAAAAGTCACAGTAGAATACACTTGCCCTTGTACTGTATTTATAGACAAGCACACACTTGCAAAGCTGAAACCTCACAACAAATCACCCATGACGTCCTCCCAGGGAACTACAGGAAGGTGAAAGTGCTAAAGGGGGGGTTGTTTTGAAATCTGCCAGCAGTCCCTCCTCTAGACCAATTGGTTCTATAGAGAGTAAATAGGTCCAACCTTCTTGTCTGTGGATAGTAAAGCACTGGACAAGTGTGGCAAGGGAGTCAACCCCCTGAAACCCAACACAAGTGTCCCCTCACAACTCTGTATGGCTTAATGCCAAGAATGACCACGACTGATGCAAGTCCTGAGGTCTCCTCTTCTCCAGACTCTGAACATGGTTTTCTTTCCCCTGATAATTATATGAATAAACAGACAAGTATATGTACAGCTGCAAAATTCATAACATTGGTAAGGCAAAAAGGATTTTTTTTCTTGTGAAAGCTAAAATGAGATATTCAAATCAGTCTGCCTTTTTCCATCAAAAAGAAAAAAGCAATACTACATTGTCATAAATTGGCTGGAAAAGATGAAGCATTATTAAGCATAACCTACAAGGAGTCGCATATATACAACAAAGTATGCAGTGTGGAGTATGTATTCTATATTTATAGGCTTAATAACAATCTAATAAAATATATTATTTTTTGTCTGAAGCGTCCAGTTAAATTTCCAATACCAAAATAACCAAAATCCTGCCTGAAATATTGAAAGACAGCCTTTGGCATAGCTTTATGAAATTTTAATATACGCCTTTTTCAGCCCTTACAGCACACAGACAGGAAAAACAGCCAGCAATTATTACATGGGATCCTGCTTTTGGCAAAGCAATGCATGAGTACTTATTAACAAGAAAGTGAGGGTAGGCGTCAAAAAAGTCATTCCTTATTCCTGATAAAACCATTCCTGATTATGTCCCAGGCCTTATGAGGGGTGGCAGAGTGTTAAATACTTCCTCTTGTGCAGTCAGCAATTTCCTGTGTGCGGGCTCGTGGGCTTTCAGTTGACCTTGCGATTGGGAATGAGTGTCTGTGTGGAAGCTACGATCAAAGACAGCATTTGTAAGATCTAGTGTGGTGTCAAAATGTTAATCATGTCCTTTGCCAGGTAACCAGTGTTCTGACTGATGTTTGACACGGGGAATGTTTTAGACATAGGATAATCTTTTGGTCAAGCTAGTTTCTACGACTATTTCAAGAACATTCTGTGTTCTGATGTGCCATTTTTATGGATTTCTGGTAAAGGCCATATATTAAGACATTTAGCCTATATGGCAAGATGACAGGATGATATTCATCTGTTCATTTTAAAGTATATTCAATATACGAAGCCATCATAATGACATCACAATGACATCAAGCTCAAAGCAGATAAGACCTCAAACAGCTGATGCTGTTGACATCTCACATTCAAGACACATTTGGTTTAAATAAAACACAAGCGCTTAAAAGTCTATGCTAGTTTCCAGTCTGCTATGGCTAGGATTTCTCCTTTGATCTTGTTAGAGCTGCTGAACTGATGTAGGCCTGTCAGCATACAAAAATACTTCTGAAATGTTAAAGCAGACAATGTGAGAAAACAGCATTAATAACCCACAACCACCAGCTTCACAACTCAGAGTGCAAAATTTAACACATTGGCACTGAGGATCACAGGTTTAGAACAGCTGTGGCATTGTACTGAAAGCAATGGTACACTTTGTATAAGGGAACACATTTCACAAACAGGCTTCCATTGTTTCTCCATCGCTGTCATCATTAGGAATGCAGAAGAATTGAGAAGCTCTATGACATCATACATCTGAAACAAATGTGTGGCAATGGTGTGGCAATAATTGCATGCCATGTTAGTACGTTTGCTCGTGCTGGATGTCTGCAAAACCATCCCCATCTACAACATGAAACTTGGGGATTCACAAAGGAAACGATTCCTTCGGGCAGCTGTAAAAAAACATTACGACTGCACAAGCCGCAGAAGTCGGGCGCTAATGCTCTTATAGCCGCAGACAAAGCCACAGACGGCACACGTTCCTGATTCCCTGGTGAAGCCGACAGCAGTGGGTTAAGTCCATAAGCTCCACAAAAATCCATATTCACAAGCTTCTGATCAAGATACTGCTTAAAACCTTCCAAAATGTACTACAACCTGAAGACACGGGTTCGAGCATTTAGATTTTATTTGGCATTTTCATTTTCATACGACTGCCACGCCAAAAACTCTATTAACCTGAGGGGCACACCATCAATTTGTTATGTCTTAACTGAGTAGCCCTAGCACAGTGGACAAAATGGCTTTTTTAGATTTTTAAAGGCAATAAACAAATTTCATTTCGGTTTGTAAGACCTGCGCAATCACTAGAAGTTTTTTTTAAAAAATGCTATAATAATATCCCCCATATCAGAGCGATCCAGCAGCCGTCTCAGCTCAGTCTCTCGGAGTCAGGGCTAAATGGCTTTGTGATAAGCCTGTTGTTGATGTTTTTCACTCTCTTAAAAATCAATGAATCCTGACAGTCTCCCTTCTTGTTGCTGCCATAGTCATGCGTTCACCGTGAAATGGCTTTATTCTTCACAGACGCTGACAAAGGCGTTAACATACGACCATAGATGATATTTGTAAAGAACTCTTATTCTTCACTCCTGTCCTATTTTCTTTTCCAAAGCCTCGCTTCAAAGAATGTTTATACGTTTCTTTTCCATTTGCCTGGGTGGGTTTTCATCCGCACGACAGGTAGACGCAAGGAAAGAAGGCAGAGGCAGGTTTCTGTTGCGAGGTAATCATCAAACAAGATGAAGGTTGCGTCGTAAATCAAGCTGAAAATATTCTTTATTTTTGTCCAATGCTGTGCTAAATTGGGCCTTCCCTTGGTACACGCTAGCGGTGCTACATACCTGAATCAGAAAGCAGGTTAAAGCCTGTTAGATGCTATCGCTTAACAAATAGATGGAATTGCTCTGGAGACCTTTCTACGAGACAAACCTGCGTCTCAGACAGAGTACATCAAACTAAATACTGTCTATTATGACAGTCATAAGTCTCACTGAACCAGCCAATCTACAGAGAAAATCCACCAACAAAAAGAGATTTCTAAACAGAATCACAGCCTACTGAAGCGCTGAAGTAAAAACTCAAGGCTAGCGCTACAAATCTAAACAGCACAACAAATAACTGCTGTTTTCTTTTTGTCAACACACTTACCGCTAAAAATGTGCTTTTTTTTTGTTTGCACATTAACCGTTTTGTCTAATTACATTGTGTTTGTTAGGTTTCAAGTGTTTAAAGCACACAAAATCCTTTCTGGGCCTCTTTGTTTTCAAGCATACTCCACTGCGTATGTAGAGTATGTTCGAAAATCCATAAAAGGCTTTGTGGCAATAACACCATAAGTAAATGACTGACCAGCCATAAGGGGGAATTAAACATCAATGGCACTTCTGGCAGCCCGAATCGAGGCCACTCTCGCTCCAGGGGCTGATAATCAGAGAGCGGCCTAACTGGGGCTACAGCAGGTGGTAAAGCCTCTTAATGGCAAAAAACAGCAGTTTCATCATTGTCCAGATTGTGTTGATTGTTGCATATTCATGCATAAAATTTGCCCCATTTTTTGCCAAATCTACTTACGCAGCATTTTCCACATTATTTTGGAAGGTGCAAGACGGCTGCACAAAGGAAAGGTGGGGGAGGGCAGCGTAGCGTAACGCAATCAGAGCTTTTGCTAATCGGCTTTAATCCAGGACTGGGTTTAACAAAACAATGAAGAAAGGAAGTCGAGAGACAGTAACACAGAGAAAGTGAAAATAAGATTAATCTTTCCATCACTGCAAAACAACCACAGCTAAAGACTGACTTCAAAATTGCGAGGGGGCTAAAGAACAAAAGTGGTTTATGTCGCAATATTCATTTATTTTTCAGCAACTCTTCAACTGCAGGAGAAAAACAGATGGAATGAGCCACAAATCTGCTTCTAAAACAGTCAAATATGTAAAACACGCGGGTTCAAGCAGCCACACATTTATTCCCATTCTCCCCTTTTGTTCGATAAGTGTGTGTGCAGCACCTGTTAAATGATGCTTGATAATGGAGCTACAAGAATTGTGCACAGGAAGCACCATGGCAAGGGGTGAATCAGTGCTAAAAATACAGTCTCGCTCTTCTATGAGTCATAGGCCCCCTCCAGCAGGCATGTTCTCCAGCCAAACACAAAGGAAGCGCTGGGAGAAGATGGAGAGAGAAAGAGAGAGACTCCGAAAGAGACAAAGAGGGAGATAGAGGCCCGCGGGTGGGGGGCTTTTATTGGGGTCTTGCAATATCTGGGATGTCATCCAAAAAGATGACGTAATCTGTTATTGTTACCTCATTAGTCTTTGATTACTGTGGAAATACAGGCAATCATCAGTCAAGTGCTAGTGATGTGATCCTTGCTCACCGAGAGAGGTCAGATACTAACAGTCACGCCACCAAGTTTAATTTCAACACCACAGGCCATTTCTGAAAGATGGAATATTTATGCCAGATGGTGAATAAAATTTCATTGCATTGTTATAGATCATCAAATACGTCTGATTTAAAGATCTATTTAACCCTTGTGTGGTCTTAGAATTCTGCATACTACCATTGCCCTATGGGTCAAAAATGACCTGCCCTCACTAAACCTCTAAAATAAGCAGCTAAATTTAATTTCAATCTTCTAATCTCCCTAAATCTATTTTGCATGAAGAACCTCATCATTCATCACAAATTCTGTAAATGTCCAGATTTTAAAATGGTCACGGGTCATTTTTGACCTTAAGACAACACAAGGGTTAAATATTAAAATGCAACTACACCAGAACAACACAAAAGCCTTTTTGCACTGCAAGGTCAGGCCGCTTCATCACAAACTGATAAACGGTGTGAGGCTTCTGTACTGGGTGAATCTGTCCCCTCACCTCATCCAGCACTCTGACTGTATCCAGCATGAAATGTAACGCCCTTGAATCTGTTTGGCATTGAGCCACAGGCAGTGACACTGCCCAGCTCAGAGTGTCTGCTGAGTGTCTGAACACCAGCCATGGATCAGTTCACAACAGTGCGAACACAAGTATGTACCATCAAATCATTACATAAGCATGCAAACAGAACAGGATGTATACACAATGTTATGATGCCCCTGTCATAACTTTGTGCGTTTGTGTATGTGCGTTGTGGCAGTGGTGGGGGTGACTGCCTTGACATGCAGGCGGCCATCTGTTCCACTCAGGGCTCTGGCTGCAGCTGTGGGGGCCTGGCTAATCCCCAAACCCCCTCATCTGGTCAGCCATTGAAACAGTGGGGCATCATGACCTGCTTTTAGCTAGCCACCCAACCAAACATTACTAATACTCCACCCAATTTAAATTAGTTTAGCCCAAGTAAAACATGTCACTGATCATGTTAAGATGCACAGCATTTTGTGATTAAGCCTTTAAAAAACCATATACTACTGTAATATTAATGTATACATATATATTTCCTGTATCTCAGCTGGTGGAGCACAGTGCTAGCAACAGCATGGTTATGGGTTCGATTCCTAGTGAATGCACACAGTCATAAAATGTATAGCTTGTGTCCACTATGGCTTTGGACTATGGCCAAATGTATAACTGAAAATGTAAATAATGAACCAGAACATTTCTTGCTTTTCTCTTGTGGAAAGACTGGATACGCTACCTAAAAGCATTTATTTTAATTTGCTTTATTATAATTAATTTTTTGTAATTTTTCACAGGAACTTAATCAGCTCATTAATTCTCATTCATGCCCTTGACAACAACAAACCAGTACGCAATGAATTGCAAAATGTAGGACATGAGACTCTTATAATTCTCTTATCAGCCTTTATATTGTTTTCTGTCTGTTTCAGTTACTGCTTCCAAAATATGTTTCTGTAATCTTTATTTTTAGACATGTATGATATAATATAATATGGTATAAATTAACACAGTATATTTCAAAACAGATGACAAATCTTTCGATGAAACAGACAGCTATCATATCACCTTTACGCCAGAGTACATATTATAAAAATAAAACTAAATTCAGATTTTAATTGGAATTTAATGTGAATGTAAACAGACTCAATAAGAGAAGCTTCCATCTGAATGTAGGTGTGACAGACTAACCCAGCCAGACACTTATTTTATTTGCTCTGGTAAACATGCTATTTTATGTGCTGCTATTCAATAACAATCCTAATGCATTAAACTTATACAAATCAAAACACACACACATACACACACACACCCCACACACACACACAGAGTCAAACACTCCTGTAACCATAGTGTCAGAGCTGCAGGCAATGAGAGATGCCAACATGTAATGTGCTAAAATAAACATTTTTTTCTGCAGCATGAAGCTAACAGCAGGAAATAATAGCTTTCATAAATGACTCTGTATCTAATGCAAGAAGCAGACAGCACTGGACACTTGGCTAATACAGCCAATATAAAACTACAAAAAGGAGCAATAATGCATTTGCATTCAACCAGCAAGCACAGACCTGAAATATGCACCTCTATTAACTATATATCAGCAACACTCACAGTCAAGTTAGATGATAAGATTAAGATGAAATACTATTAACCAGTTTCCAAACACAATCAAAACAGCTGCAGGAATCAGTTTCACGGGTTAATAAAAAACAATTGAAGGTTAAATAAATCCTCTCGTCTAAGCTTAACAATTCAACAGCCAGAGAAATGGCTTGGAGGAGATCGTTGTTAAATGTTACTTCACTTTCACTTCAACTGAACTCCTTATAGAAGGGATACCAGATCTGTATTCAGGCTGAGCACAGGCCAGGCCCTGACCCCTCCTTGTGACACTCTGCAGGGCTGTGTGATGCTGTTGCCATGCTGAACCAGGCAGTACTCACCCAAGCCAGATGTGCTTAGCATGTGTGTCGCGCCATCTCCACGGAGACGCGAATGGCAGCCGTTGCTGTGCCGTAATGCAGTGACACATCTTCACTCCTTGTGTCGCCTGGGTCCAGAGCACAACTAAATTAGAAAAACCCTTGTGCGTACGCATAGACACAGACGTGCACGCTGGCCACCTTATTCTCTCCCTCTCTTTTTCCATGTGCCTGTGGCACTACCTGTCATCACAGCAGTCAGTGAAAATAATGTGAAAATAATGTTGGTTCGCCCTCTCTGCACCTCACTAATCTGATTATGCCACTCGATCAGAAGGCTGCACTGGGGCTAAAAGCACACACATGCGAACACACACACAAGCAGTTGTGAGGCCATCTGTGTGTATTCTGTAAGGCGTGAGGGTCTTGACACCGTAAAGAGATCATAACCCTAATGTAGCCCCAGGCGGTACCCAGCTATATGTACAGATTTTTTAATATATTTTTAAAAATGACCAAGTTGCTTAATGCAACTTATGGCAATATATGGGTGGATTCCATATTACACCATAGCAGGATTATTTCACTTTCTAATGAGGGTAAATGGGACCAAAAAGTAGTTCCTGTGAACCGTATGTCCTGTTCTGGTGTGCCAGGCAATATCAATAAAAATGATTCATGTTGACACAGTTATCTAGTTAGCGAGACCTCTCATTGGCTGTGTCCAGGTCACATGGATATGAGGGGCTGGTCACCTGATATCATTAACACAGTAAAGCTTATTCAGGCATGAGAAAAAGTCACTACAGGAGCAGGGCCACTTAAAACTGCTATATCTTCTTGACAATTTAACAAATGAATGAACGCTTCCTCAAATCAGTATCAAAACAGAAAATTTGTTAACACTATAAATTACATGTATAGTAAATATATGTATAAATATGTAAACAAAGTAGCAATAATAAACAACAATAAATATTCACATGCTGGTTAAAGTAATGTATCTATATTGTATCTAACATAAACACTACACTTAACCTGATTTTAAAAATATAATCTTAATAATATAAGAGGTACAAGCATTTAACTGGTCATTCCACACATGCAACAGGCTTAAAAGAAAGTACTAATAAAACGGCTACAACAACTATTGCACTGTTTGTGGCATTAAAATTGCAAAGCATTTCTAGTAGACGCTCCAGAGTTGACCTACAAGCTCCATAAAATATCTCAAGTCAGCTGTGGAGGTAAACCAAGCTTTCCACTGAGTATGACTCTACTGTCCAAATAACAGTGTCTGCTGGCTGGCTCAAACATTTCCTGTAATCCTGTACCGTGTTCCTAAATTTCCTGCAAAACAATTTAAACCAGTACGCTAGTCAGAGCTGAATCTCTAGCAGGTTTATTTATACTTGTAAAGCACATAATCTAGTTGTGTTGACGTCAGAATTAGCAGCTGATAAGCACTGATTTCCAAACACACAATTAAATTCAGATCTTCTGAAGCCACCTCAAAAGCAACAATCTGTTCATTTTTCAAGTTTAGTCTATTTGACTGAATAATCATTCATTAACAACCTTAAATGTACAGTTGGACATTTTCAAACTCCTAGTACCTGACAAATTAATTATGTTAAGATTATGACATATGGTGTAATGGTTCACGTGACAGGCATCTATAATTCTTACAATGGAACATTGATATGAAGTGTCTTTGTGCTTTAAAACCGAACCCTTCAAACCTCCCAGCCATTGTAGACCTGAGAGTATGAATAGATCAATTAAACTCAAAGTGTTTAGTTCTACAGGAACCTTTGGCCATTCACAAGGTCCCACCAGTACACCAGATCCAGTCATTAGGCGTAAAATGATGAGCTCACAGATAATATCAGATAAGAATCTAGCTCAAATTTGGCCTTGAAAGGCATTATTCAACACATTAAGAGATGGGGAGTTTCTCATTCACATTCTAATAGCCCAGGCAGAGAGCTACAATCAATAGCCGGACACTCCAGGCAAGGCTGAGAAACCAAGCAACACAGCCGCCCAGAAAACGTATGTATAAAATTGCATGGAGCCTCCCTCGGTTTCCATAGAAACCCCCAACTTGCCTTAGACAGAGAAAAAAGGTGTGTAGCTATTATTGTATTGCTGGGTTTTGCTGCACAAGCAGTGATTGGTTGAAAAGGCAGAGCGCTACCAGAGTGCCGAGTCCACAGTATTAATGATTTCTGAAACTATGACTTGCAAATGGCTTGGTATACATGTTGTGTACATTTTCACCTGTAAATCATCCTTCCCTTTAGTAGGTTAAAGAAAGCTGATGCCTTTTAGTTCTGAATAAAAGGGGCACTAAGCATCAGCAACCACCTGACTAATAACATGGCCTGACCAAACCCACCATCTGGACAGGATATTCAGCCCCTCTGGGCTCTTTACCAATCAATCATGCATACAACCCGACATGACACCTCATTTCATTCATACAGTACTTGCACATTGGCAGAAACACCCAAGAATATCATGAATGAATACATTTGAATTGCAATTCCATCTTATAATCTTCCTTTTCAGTGTGCTTCTCCCTGAAATTGTTTGTTTAGTCTTTAATAGTTTGTAACTGGGTGAATCTGACACATGCAGTAAATGTTCTTGTTGAGTACACGCTACCTTCTTGCTTTATTCACCAAGTGCTGCAGTAACAAAACAGACCATTTTTGCTGTTTCTTGTACTCTAAAACATTTACTCTTAACCATTGTATGTTTTCATCTGCTCTTTTCATCTTTCTCTTTCGTTTTTTTTTTTTTGCAATCTATTCCACTTTAATTTTGTCTTCTTGTTTCAGCTCTTTCCCCATCCCTCTCTTGTTCACTCTCTTTCTCTTTGTGTGTACTGTCAATGAACTGCCTTTTACTTTCTTCTCCTGGTCTCGTTTTGCCTTGAACTTGCACGTAGACAAGAGAGCACTTTCTACGGGCTGCAGGCTACATGTCTATCCTAATTAAACCCAGAATTAGTCCATCTGTTGAGAAGCTGCCCACTGTTTTGACTTCTGTGTCAATGCAGATGTACTAGTAGCATTTGAGGATGTTAAACACATACACAACAATCTACAGTAAGCTTCATAATTAGTGTCTATCTCTTGCTGTTTGCCCAATTATCATTTCTGGCTGCACCACATATCTGTTCTGATGGCCCTTCACGTGACAGGTCTAAAATTAAGACACAGCAGAACTATCTTAGCAGGTTTTGTGACTCAAACTTTAAGATTGCCAAGACCCTCCAGCTAAACTCTCCACAGGCCGCATGAAGTGCAGATCCCACACATCCGTAGCAAGACAGCAAAGGTGGAAGACAGCGCAGACATGTATGGTGTGATGGAGACAGAGAGAGGAACATGGTGGGAGACAACAGCAGGAGTTAAGGGTCTCTGCTGTGTTTCACTGATAAAAGGTTTCTCAGTTCCATCAGGCACTGGAGAACAATTGTGAAGTGAGGGCGGGGGGAGGGAGACCACCCAAATATATAGACAGTACCTTGTGCAGCTCCAACAGACAATATGAAAGCCACAAATGAACCTAATTTCTGTCCGCACATATGGCTGCCATAACAGAAGAGAAGCTAGCCCCTATGTATCAATGCTTTTCAAAGGTTTACACTTTTAAAACTTAAAGACCAGTTGTTAACTCAAATTCAAACTGTATTTAATTAGTGTCCAACATTAACCCTGCTAAATTATGGAGTTAGCCCACAGTGTTAGTTTCTGAACCAGGGTCTGGGACCCAGTAGAGGGACTCACAAAACTTCCATGAGGGACTTAAGATTACTTAAAATCAATTAAAAATAAGACAAAACACCTATTAAAATAATTTAAGACAACTACAAATTGAGATATTAGTGTCATTGGAGTTATATAATAAGTATACATCTTACCAGTTATGCCAAGCTCTCGAATATGTTTTGTGTGAAATTGTGAGTGGGGGCCCTTTAATATTGAACAACGGGGGTGGCCTTGAAGTCAAGAATGTTTAGAACCACTGTATTAATCAACCATGCTATGTTAAACAATGCTACCGCTATTAGGATAGCTATTCAAATATGATATTTTCCACTGTGAAAATTTTTGCGAGGAAAACACATTTGCTTTAAACATTTGTTTTAAATTCTGGACAGAGGTTACAGCAAAAATAATGAACAATAAGAACAGGAATAAAGAACAATAAAACAATAATAGATATAAATTTACATGAATGCTAGTCAGCAAAAAACAGAACATTTCCAGTTAATTACAGCCTTAAATGAAAAATATCTCTAATCTCACATGAGAGCCCATCTGAATAATTCTTGGTTAACAATCATTCTAGCACATTCCTTCAACATTTTTCAGTAGGATGAATATTTTGCATATGACGTAAAGACTGTATATTCCTCCACAGATTAATCGATGTGCATCCTACAATGTTAATAAGGGGGACGGAATGTCATTTACATAAATCGAGGGTAGGAAGGAGGGGGTTTGAGGACTGTTGCTGTCTGCTTCTGATCTCTAAGATGGAAAGCATGGCCATTGTAAGAAAAGACTTGTGGGAAGAGGGCGCAGCCATGACAACCAACCACTGCTATCCGGCACTCACTAAATGAGAGCCAAGTGAAGGCTGGAATATGTCGGCAAACCCCTCAGACAGAAACACACAGACAAATTGTTTAAACAGTCAGCTCAACAAGCTCAAACAAGCTGACATTTTAAGCAAGCTTTTCAGGCTAAAACACAAAACATTCTTTGTAGTGATGAAGATCTTAAAGTGTCATTTAAATGTTTCCCTCCTAATTTTGTATTCTCTCTATAGAGTCAACGAAATCTGTTGCATTTTATAGTTATAGTACTTACTTCAGAATAATGACAAAATATTCTAAATAATTTCAAAACAACTGCATATTATAAACACCACAGTAAATAAACATTGTACTGCCTTGAAATGCAGCAAAAGATTTTCTATCTGTAACCTGATATACAGAGATGACTACATGTGTGACTACATAAATTGGCTACAATTTATTGATTGATTTTCCTAAAAAATACAGCTGTTTACATTCTGTTCATTTCAGTGTCCATACCACCGACACAGCAACACCAAGTTAACCAATGAAGTCTGGACTACATATTTGTCTGACCAATGGCACGTGGGGAAGTGCTGAGGTCATAGTCACTCAGAAATTACACACTTTATTAGGCCTGTAATTCCAAATGCTTGCTTTCCTAAACTGCATTCTGGGAGACAGGAGGAGCAGTGACGGCCCACACGTGCAAGAGACCCTTATTTGCTATCCTGAATTGAGATAAACCAGACGTGCACTGCGGCAAAATAAAGGAACTTTATGTGGATCTGCCGGCAGCTCTTCACATCAGCCTTGCACCAGTGGCTCTGCAGTAGCGGACACTGGCCGGCCCTGAGGTGGTGTGTATATATAGCTTGATTATCTCCATGTTCGTGCTGGAAGTGCAGAGAAGGCCTGGGGCTCTCACTCCATTCTGCATGGAGCCTGTTCATACACGCTGTCTAGTCCTGACCCAGCGAGCAGGCTCAGTTTCTGCCCATGACAGTGTGCGTGATTCAGGTACTTTGCTGCTTCATTACTGGGCCTCCTGTGGGACGTCTGACTTCATGAAAGAAGGGAAAGGAGCGAACGAGTGGAGAAGTGGGAATATGAGCAAACCTAAGAATATGGAACCTAAGAGAAAAGAAATATCAACAGGAACAATAAAACAGAGAGGAGAGGCTACTACATGATCCTCATAAAGCAGGCTTTGTTATTGTGTTCCACAGTGGCCCTTGCCTGAAAAGACCACTTATTGCAGACAGTCCAATCTGTCTCACCCTGTGATCTCTAATCTTCCTCTACCTACTTTCAGCAAGCACACAACGTGTGATAGCTGAACCGTCACAAAGAAACAGGCAAGGCAAAAATACAGGCACGTACATCCGTTTTGATTTGGGGAGGTGGAGGAGGGGGGTAAATTAAACTAGAGCGTCCTTTTCACTGTTTCCCATGGGGGTCCGGCTTTAGCACTGAAAACTCTCTCTCCCTCATCCCAAACCCACCCCCCTTCCCATCCACCCCTCCCCCAATCCCTCTTTCTCTGTGTGAGGCACTCTCATGACATATGGGCTCTCCTCTGCAGCCTCAACGTTTATTGTACAGCATTTTCTCAGCACCCATGCCAACGGTGGCAGAATGAGCAGGAACACCCTACGCTAACCGGTCAGAAGCGGCCCTTTTATCTAACACAGGCTACACCAGAATTCATTGTAAGAAGTGGTGCCAGTAGTTTAATTGCTATTCACAAACAAACAGTATGAGTCCTCTCTTCTGTTGAACAAGCAATGCATGCATTTATGTTGGCGGTAATTGCATTATTTCATGTAGCTATATTAGAGAAAATAAACACATCGTTATGAACTGCTTGGATATGGCAATTTTTCTTTATAATATTATTTGGTTGAGGAAGCAGCACACAGTTCTGCTGACATCTTTAAATACCCCGTGAAATGGCTGGATGAGTATCTTGTAATGACATTTTTCCTACTGAAAATGGAATTTAGGATGAGACATAATGAAGGGTTCTGTTCTTTGGGATCTTGCCTTTGGTTTAAGTCACAGCCATGTGCTAGAGGTAAGAGCAGTCACAATCTAAACAGCATTTCAATAGGCAAAATTCTGAATGCAATGACAGTCATTAAGACAGAAACTGTAAAATGTCATACTGTATATCAGCTACTATTAAAAGTGCATTAGCATACGAATGTCATCACAGCTAACCAATATGAGCTTCACATTTTAATTTCATGGGGTCTTAAAGTATACTATATATACAGTATAATGTTAGGACTATATGATGTGCAGCCCAATTGGCTGTTCTGAATGGTAGTATGTAGACTACAGCTCAGTTCTCTGTTTCTCAAAACACAGCGAGTCAATCTATACTCTATACAACAGTTCACGGGTTGCATAACAGCTGCAGAAACTTGACTTGGATATTATGTCTGTCCAGAGACTCCTGAACTCTTTCAATGCCACATCAGAAGCTACCATTGACCACAGAACATAGAGCACAAAACAGAAACTGGCATTAGATCAATAATTATTCAATACTCCTATTCTAAGTTAAACCAGTCAAACTCCTATTCTAAGCATGAACAGAAAATAAACAAGGTAAGACTCTGTTTATCAGTAAATAAGGTTTGGATAATCCTTGCATCATCCTTTAATTCTAAACTTTTATAATTATTATGATTGTTACACTAAATAAGAAGACAGACTTTCCCTCAACTAGTAACTAAAAGCTTCACTTTCTATCACCATAATTTCAGTATTGTGACACAAAACTATTCCCAGCACAGACAGTGAGTCCTGGGCACAACATAAGGTCTTTTTGCTAATATATGTATCTCTCTATATGCCACAGTTTTCATTGGATGCCCTGTAGGGCCAAAAAACAAAATCACTGAAATCCTCAAAGCTTATTACCAGCTATATGCTTTAAATCTGATGATAACTGATAAGATGAGAGAAACAGTATAAACAGGCCATTTACTTAAGAAAATGTCAAAAATTGCACGTGCAAACTTTAGCATTATATTTCAGCACCACAAGCCTGGAAATCCGGCTGAAGAACACCAAAATAGATGCAGCAAAACTGTCCCATCATAATGATCATCAACATTTTAGAGCCACATGTACCCTGATGTCACATTCAATTCTAGATCCTGTACGAGGCAGATGCATTCAGCAATGGGACATGCAGCCACATCCCGTTGTCTGACAAATCGGGATTAAAGGAATTAGTCTCAAGCAAAGCAGAGCCGCAAAGCCAAAACTGTCATTTGCGAATACAAAGTTCCTTTTCTAGGATGAAAATACAAACGTTTCCTCCATTTT
>JAZGTK010005287.1:4222-22752 GCA_036877625.1 Ambastaia sidthimunki
GAGAGAGAGATTATTAGTCACTTAGTTGCTATTATTATTAATTTATATAGAGACCAACACATTAGAAGTGTATCAACAGAACAGTTGCCAGTATAATCACTTACAAACTTAGGGCTGACACTCTGATATATGCGGTTGGATTTTCCAAACAAGATTTTCACATAACCTGTGACATAGCAGAAGAGCTTTTGAAATATTGAGAGTCTGACATCTGCACTTAGCCGTGCACACATACAAACAGATGCACAGGCACGTAGACTCAGAAATCCAGCAGCCCTGCATTTGTCTTTCACGGTTGCATGCTTTTCCGCATTTATCAAGAAAATACAGCATACAGATAATATCGTGTGCACGCTCTATAAATTGAGTTGCTTTTGTTGCCGTGGTTACATGACAGATAGACAGGAGGAGAGATTTCTTGTCGTATAAGCTCAAGAGACATGTGGCAGAGATAAACATTACTTATCTGCTCTCAGGGTCCATGTTCTTATACCCCACTGTACATATGCTGGAGGGACAGTCAGTCTGCAACTCTACATCTGGTTGATACGTCCATGTTTTGTTTTTTCTTTGGGTTTTTTTTGTGTGCTCCTCCCAACAGACCAAACAAGAGTGCATTTATTGAATTAGCAGCTAGCGGGAACCATTAGGAAGCAATTTCCTATTCGATACAGCTGCATTAGAGTGGGTGGAGCATACACACACCAGCAGCACCTCATGTGGATGAGTTGTTCTGTTGTGGGACCGGGAGAGAGCGTATTAGCCTCTGTAGTGCACTACTGAGGGCACATGATTGACAAGCGCTTTTTGCTACTGTTAAAGTCACTATGAAATATGAAATATACTATTTTTATTTTTTATGGAATATTACAGCATTTTCTATAAATTATTTATCCGTGCACTTCATTTTTTTTAATCATGTGCCCTCATAATCTTTAATCAAAATCTGAAACTGTGGTTCCCCTTTGGGAAGCCATTAAGCATTCGCCCCCCAACGGTCAGTCTGTTGTGAGTTTTGTAATGGCCACTCTTCTACAGCCAATCAGTTGGAACTTCTGTTTCACACAGACTTTAACTGCAAACGTAGACTTTACTTGTATGATACTTGTCTGTTTTAATTATGTCACAAAAGTTTCTCAGACAAGTAAACTTGGTCTCACTGAGTCATGCTCTCCTCAGGACAATGCCCGAAAATAACGATTCCCGCTTTATGAGCACAATAAATCCAGCAGAAGAGCTAGACGTTAAAAGGTTGAGTGCAGGCCCAGAGGTCATTAGATGAGCAGAAGCTATCAGATCTGGGCTTTCCAGACCCTGCGGCTCTATAGCCCGAGATAAAAGTTGACGGTAATTCTGCATGACCTTCTTCTTCTGTAACCCCTAGCGATAAGGCCACAAGCTAAGAGAGAAGGTTCTGGAGAGAAGGAGAAATCGAGACAGACAGAAAGAGAAGATATGGAGACTGTTGGGGCAGTCATGGCAGGTCATCTAGAGCTAAAAGACTAGCTAATGATCTATTACCATCGGCTGTCAGGGCTGGGGAAGCCATAGCAGGATGAACCTGACAGAAATTCTAATAAGAAGCTAGCCATGAGGTGCTGCATAATTTGAAGGTCCTTGTAACCCTTAATAAAAAATTGTAACCCATGTAATATAGTAGTGCCGGTGGTAATGGAATCAATTCTGGGGTCTCTGTCATTGAAAAGTCTGAGGAACCTTACAAAACGGAGAGATAAAAGAGTTTGGTAGAAGAATCGAACCGTCTACCCAAACTGAGAGGCCAAAAACGGACATACTTAAGCAGATTTGGATCGACGGTCTTTATCATTGGCTGACAGGCTAACGATAATGAAAGGCCAAAGTATTTTAAAGTGACCTGCTCGGTCCATCACATTGTCTGTTACACACCATTATAAGTTTGAATGATGTCATTATACCACAAGCAAAGTCATAATTTCTGTTTTATATCCTCTTATCTCAGCATGTGGCTCTCTTTGTACCCTCAGTGCCAACTCTGGCACGATCTGAAGCGGTTCTTCTGTGACCAGCACTGTAGACATTACGCTTCCGAAAATCAAATGAGCTTTCAGGTCAATTTCATTCTGTTCAGACAGCAAAAGAAGTGCTGTATAAATAACTTTTAACTCCGAGCATGTGGACAATGGACCGTTAGCTCTCTCAGGGCTCTCTGTCTGTTCCACTCCTAACAGACTTAATGGCTACTGTGGAGCTTTAATATGCAAACTTATTTAGTTTGGTTGTCTGAGGCAGACGTGCGCCGCTTTGGTTCGCTCACCTGCGATAAACCAGAAAACGGCCTGAGAAGGTCTATCGTCATCTTAGCATCCCCGGAGGTCACGCCGTCCTACCACTCATTATATTGTTTCTCTCTCTCTCTCCATCTCTGTTTCTCTTTTAATGAGAATGTTTTCTCTCAACAATCTCTCCCTCTTGTTGCAGTTTTAGAGATGGGTGCTCTTAACTTCCCTCAGCGGGCAGCTTTTGCTATTTCTGTCACCACAAGGCTACGACCTTTCTCGAGCTTCAAGAGTTATTTTGTTTAGAGGAATTAGCAGCAGCTTTTAAACCCATTTTGTTGTTTATTTAATCACTTCTTTTTTTATTCTGTACAGTGTGTTTTGCATTTGAAGTTGTGAGTTAATTTATATTTAGGAGAAAACAAACATGCATGCTGACAGATGCTTAACAAGAAGGACTTGTTAAGTCTTAAGAACAAATGTAAGAAAACTACACAGCATCAGGCGTTTATGTGTGCAGTATTTAAAACACAAATACTTGTATCTTACTCAATTTAAAACCCTTAAATTCATTTAACCAGACCTAAAATGCGCTGAAATAACACTATTTATATTAACTCAGCGTGTGTAATCAGTGGACGCAGTTTATTGTTAGTAAACGTTCCCCGTAGCATCAGTTATTAGTCCAAGACAGGGGACTTTAACTGTCCTCTGCTTTTCTTTAGCTATTTATTTTTGAGATGGAAGAGGACAGAGAAACACGTGGAGGGCGTTAAAAGTGTCTCCTTAAGAATTTAATAAGAAAAGAGATCTTGATGGATTAGGGGCCCTGCCCACACAGCAGACAATCACAGAATGAGGAATGACATAGGAAATTTTTCTCTGCCTACCTCATCTCTGGGGCCTTTGCTTTCAATTGAGGGGGATTAAAGAACCATAGAAGAACATGGTCTGGTAGAAAGGCTTTTATTTTGCAGTTGCATTAATATTTATATGCATGTGAAACAAGCCCGTTCGAGCATCAGTAACCGGCTGGTTTACATCATCCTGCGTGTCGAAAGATACAAATACTGGAAGTTGCTGCCTGGCTTAAACATCAGCACAATGCAGAACATCCTCAAACTCTCAAATCTGTGTCTAAAGTGTGCTCAGAAATACGTGGTGTACTTATTGGGACACCCACCAAAGGTTAAAAAATGAGTGGGCTTTAGTGTGAATGAATGTATGTAGGCAGTGAATCGACCCAGTGGGGGCTTGATATTAGACAGCAAAGGAATAGAGAATGAGAGAGAGAAAGATAGAGAGAGGGAGAGAGAGAGAAAGAAGGAGAGAGAGTAATCCCTCATAAATAATAGATAACCAAACCCTCTAAAACACAGCCAGCCTTACCAGCCATGGGCTGCTGATAACAACTCTCACACTGGCTGGGTCAAACTTCCATTAATACTCAATTACACCCTGGAAGTAAAGAGCCAGAGGTTACCATTGTTTCTGTTATGAGAGCAGGATGGCTACCTCCACAACAAACATTCAGAGAAACCTGAGTTCCTCAGCCAGGCGGCCATGTTTGCTGTCCTGTGATATGAAAATTACTGAATATATCAGGTCTGTATTTCTTACGTGTGAGTTTAAAGGAATCAGTCACCCCCCCAAAAAAGTACAAATGTTTTAAATTGTTTTTAGTTTGTTGTTAAAGTTGTTAAGCAGGAAGAGAGTTTTTCATGCAGTGAAGGTGGATGGTGATTTATACTGCCAGGCTCTGAAAAGAACAAAGTAACACCATAAAAAGTGTCATAAAAGTGGTTCATACGACTGACTATATTCTGAAAACGTCTTCTAAAAAGCAAATCAAAATTTAATCCATTTACTCACTGTTATTCTTCCCCTCAGAGAAGCTCACAAATCATGCGTTTAATAAAAAGCACCTTAATATGTGTCCCATCAGGCTTGATATCAGTGAAGGCAAGCAGCATTCTTTCTCTCTTATGAAGCTTTGATATGCTAAAAAGTTGAATATGTATAAAATATGTTGTGTTTTTTGGAGCTTGCCAGTATGAATGAAAAAGCAGGTTGGGAGTTCTTGCTAACAGCAGTTTTTGTGTTTCACAGAATGAGGAAAATAATACCGGTTTGGGAATGAGTAAATGATGACAGGATTTGTATTTTGGGGTGAACTACTGCTTGATAAGCACTGAGTTGGCACCGTTGAGATGAGTTTAAAGAGCGAGCGCTCACCTGTCATTTCTGCTTCTTGATTAGAGTAATTGTACAATCAGAACCAAATTAGCAGCGGCAGATTCCGAGTCATTAGAATTAATTACATCAACAGCGCTTTAAAACTGACTCACTGCGGTCGCCGACTCCACAGAGCGTGTTTTTGAGAGCGAGAGACAGCATATGTGTTTCGCTGCTCACTTCTCTCTTGGGAAATTTCTCTGATGAGAGTTCTCCCGGATGGACAATGTTCTCAGGAGAGTGTGTGATGAGATTTGCAACTGTTTAGCAGTTAATAAATCCATCAGTGCACTCAGGCCCCCCCACACGCATACAAAAACATATTTCCACACGGTGTGTCTGTGCAGACAACAGGCAGAGACTGGTGATGCGTACAGGCATAATTTAGGACAGCCTTTCTCTCTCCAGAGAGGGCCTAATCCGGTTCTCTTTGGAGACCCGCTCTGATGACATGCTCTCCTAGACACTTACCACTGACACATGATCACAGACAGAGCAGAAAACAGAGGGAGGGAGGGGGGCTGGATCTTTAAATACAACCCCTGCTCCTCTGCTTGTTGTCCTTTGCTTTTCAGAAATGCATCAAGGTATTTAGAATAATTATTATCCCCGTCTTAAGCTGCCAAACTAATTGTGTGTTTAATTATTTCTCTACAATAGTGCCGGCTTTTCCCAGGGAGCCAGTGCCAGTTAAGCTGCTCATAATTGTTGTCAATTTAGCATTAACTATTTAGCAGATTAAGGATTAAATGGAAATCTAAGTGTAGTGAAGGCCATCAAGCACTTTGTGCTATTCACAACAGCCCAGTTAACGTAAGGTGCTGATTTCGGCCCACTGAAGTACAAATCCTGTTATATAGTGCACTGTAATGCTTTCCCATCATTCTGTGCTCTCTTTAATGATGCTCTTTTCTAGCCTCAGCAGTTGTTGTAGCAGCGTTTCCCTGTGTACCATAACCACAGCGCTCCAGTGATGGATTGCGATACACACCGTTGAGGTGCTCATACTTGTTATACGTGATGTATTGGTAGCTACACAGACAAAAAATGTGTCTCTTCAGGCGACTTCCAACGTTCCATCATTTTGCTGCTGACAGAAATCCCAAATTGTGTGGGCTCGTGTTCATGGGAAGAGCGAGGGGAAAGAGAGAAACGGAGAGAATTCTGAGGGCCGCCCACACCTGTTTGGCCTGTAGGAGAAGCTTCACTCTCTCCATTTCATCTCCGTGATCTTCTTGAAGCACCACTATCTCGCCCCATCCCAACCTGCTTGCTTGTCCTCAGGCCATTACATCTGAACTTCTCCTAACATCCAGCTTCATACATCCTCCGGCCCAGTGCTTCCTTAGATCTAACTGTACAAAAAACACCCTGCAAGACAAACCTCCAACCACACCAACGGAGGGTCTTTACAGCCCACCGAAATAGCTCACACTCGCGGCCTGCCATCGATTTCTCCCTGTCTGCACCGAATGTTTTTGTGCATGTTCGATTTTAGGTCATCTTCACATGCTAACAAAATTGTCCAATGAAGTTTTGTGTTTGTCTCATCCAAGTACTGCGGCACAAAAAACTTCCTTAATGAGTGGATGAGGTCATCAGGATGAATGTTTTATTGCACAATGATGAGTGATGTTTCTTCTTTGCTTTCAAGCCGGTGAAAGTGGATCATAAAAGACTCTTTGGAACCCGATATCTGAATGTTGCGATGATTGCCTTCCATGTTAACACTCTTTTATTTCAGCAAATGTGTAAAAGAGTGTTAAATTACAGCTTCCTTTCAATGAAAATGTGTCTGCTGTTGAATAAAAAGAGTTTGCAAACGCTGGAAATAATTCAGATTCACACTCGTAGCTGGTTTAAAGTGAAGTACGAAAACAAAAGGAATATTCTTTTTTTAAATATGCACTTATGTTTGTGCATTGTTTATCTGTACATTAAGTATATCAGCGTATTAAGACAATATGATAAAGTGGATTTTTTTAAAATGAAGTCTGTGTTGCCAAAGAAATAATCAATGCAGCTCCCATTTAAAATCTTGGCTCACTTCCCCTCGCCCATTAATTACTCATTTGAAATCAGCTATCACTCCATCATTTGTTGGCTTTTTGCTTTCTTAGACAGAAGACAGCGACAGGAAATTATATATTAAAAGAGATTGATTGAGATGCGTTGCAGGCTGGACTCGTGCATCACGTGCATCGCCTACTGTGGTCTGAACTAGATTTTTTAATAGAAAATGCATGTGGACCCTGCCCATGCAAAAGTCACTTTTACAATATTACATAAAAAAAGACTTTTCTGTTTCACAAAGGTTCTTTATAGTGGAAGAAGGTTCTGTATACTATAAAAATGTCGGAAAGAAATGGTTCTTTAGAGTTGCGTAGGTGAATGTAGATCATTAACTTCCCATAACTATCCCATAACTTCATATACAGTTTGTGTTATTAATATGAGCTAATATGAAAGCATCTGTGATTGTCATGCAGTTTTTATTCTGTGTGTGGGTGTTATAATAGCTTTTTAAATATAACATTTTGCTGCATGTTAGCTTTAGTTTTTTTGTTTTAGCATTAGTGCAGCAAAATTTAAAAAATACATTTGCTATACTTCTGATAAACATAATTATACATACATGTAATTTAGGTCACTGCCCATCTGCAAGCAAAGTAACAAATTATCCTGAAATATTTGCCTCTTTCGGCCAATAATCAATAAGCAACCCTGCAATTGTTAGCGGGACTGTATGCTTTTGCATTTAAAAGGTTCATTTTGTCATTTTCGTCTTGCGAGTGTACAGGAGCATATGGCTGCCTGATGTTGTTAGCTTGTGAAATCATTTTTAGCCGTGTTTGAATGAACCTAACAAAGTAACAGTGTATTAAATGAAGTATGGAGCGTTTAAAGCTCTTGGTACCTGTTGCCATATTGTGTTTACAGCTGCGATGAAACATCTGGAGTTTTGCGTGTCTGGATATGCGCGGCGGTGTGTTGATCCTGCGGACACTCAGATGCAGGAGAGGGGATTTCTTCAGGGATAGACATCAGATGCTTGCGTTCCATTCGCTACGTGTTTAATATGCGATCCTGCAGCAGGTTCCTGATTAATCGGGCAGAAGAACAGATGCTAGACTCTCAGAAAGGCTCAGAAAGATAGGAGAGCAGTTTTTTATGGTTTCACCAGTGGGCTGGATGGAGCCCAGCTTACAATTTTAGGTTGTAAGAACATTTCCCTAATGTTTCCATTAAGTAAAAATGCTATTTTGAAAGTTCTAGGAACATTCAGATCGTCCAGTTTTTAAGACATTGTATTTTCCTTACTGCTTAGTTAAAAGAATATATTTTTAACGTTTTTAAAACATAAAAAAAAAAACGTTTTTGATATATATGAAATATAGATTCTATTAATGATACGGCAAGAACATTTTTTGGTAACTTTAAGCGAACGTTCAGGAAACATTAGCCAACGTTCTGAGAACGTTCCCGTGATACATACTGTATTTTGGCACATGTCCTCATAGTGAGTTGTAATAGTAACTCATGCCATGTCATCTACAGCTGCTGCAAAAACAAAATACATTTCAAAAAGCTGAAATCTGTCTGGCAAACCAATACAAAGCTCATATTTTTGTGATTTATAGAGGCACAATGTTGCCTTCTGTGTGGCATGATCTTCATCCACACGATTCTTGCATTTTCGTTGTACATTATTTTGAGTAAAGTCTTGTAGCAAAGCAATGAATCTAATGAGCTTTAAAAATGTCTTGTTTTCCGTCTGTCTGTAAAAATGGAAATTCTGTCATCTTTTATTTCCCCTCAAATCTTTCTAAACAAGAATGAAAAACAGCATAGTGTGAGAAGGGAACCAAGTTTTAGTCATTTAGACAAATTTTGGACATCTTCCCCGGATCTCCCTGGCATGTTCATGAGAGAAATAGTGATGGATACCTAATGGTTCAGTCTCCAGTCATTGTAATTGCATGAAAAAGTGCAAACTGAGCAGTCTTCAAATGTTTCCCTTTTGTGTTCCAAGGAAGAAAGAAAATCACACAGGTTAGCGCAACATGAGGTGCATAAACAGTTGCAGAATTTCCATTTTGCCACACAGATCTTCTGAGCAGCGAGCTGGTAATGGAATGCAATACTGTAATGCAGCACAGTGCCAAAAGAGGTCATGTGTGTGCTATGACTGTAAGAGCATACATTATAATCACCGTACTGCAAAACACACACGCACCCATGCATCCACATGCATTAACACACAACACATGCGCATTCACCAACACAGATTTACACACATATTTTTCTTTAATTGGGGCATATCATTAAAATTAAGGTTTTCCTTGATCTTTTGAGAGCTTGAAATGTTACAAAAGCAGCTTATAGATACTTCCTTCCCGTTTCAAAAATGAAACTGGAAAAATTGACCTTAGAAATGACTGTTTCTGATACGTCAACAAATGCCCCTCCAAATTTACACATTAATTGTGTCTTCAGAAATTTGGTCACCCATTCATGATCTGCTAATATGGATGAAGAATTAGTCCATACGAGAGAGAGAGAGTACAAAATGGTCATACAAAACTAAATGATGACAGTTTTTACTGCCAAAAAAAGAAAAAAATTCCTAAGTAACATCGTAAGTGCACCGCAAGAAAAAAGAAAGTTTAATTTGACCCCCTGAACACAAAATTGCAGTCAGGTCTAGTGGATAATTTTGGCTGCCTTAATGTGTGTGTGTGCTAAAAAGATTTAATTGAAGGGACTATAAAGGTCCTGTCCGATTAGTAGATTCTAATTCAGCTCTCTGAGAACAGGAACCCAAAGAGGAAGAGACGAGTCCATCTGTCACAAATAATGAACACTCTCCATACACATTAAACCAGGAAATTACTATATAATGGCACCGGGTGGACCGAGGCACTATTTATGACAAACGTCCGTCTTGTCAATTAGCCGGTCTGGATACACACACAGATACACACACACACACTCACATAAATAGCATCTCAATGCCAGGTATCTCTTAGATGGGGACTGGGTAGAGGATTGGAACATAAGTGGAGATTGAGGGCTGTATTAGTACAGAGAAACGCAAAATTCAGAGCATTAGGGCTTTACTGCTGAAGTGTCCCATCTTTAAACCGCACTCAGCGGAGAGAAGGAAATAAAGAAAGATGCAAAGGGAATAGATGTGAAGCTGGTCTTTAGGAATAAGCAAGCAGGGGAACGAGCAGCCTGCAGTTGTTTTGCGGTAGTCTAAGTGGCAGCTAATGAGATCAGACTGATGCTGTTGCCGATGTCGAGTGGCAGCGCTTGTTAAAACTCCCTTACATCACTCCATCCGAACCTTTCTTCTCCATCCATCACACGGTGCTTTCACGGATGGGCCGAAAGAAGGAAGGAGGTATTTAGAATGAAGTGAACAAAGAGAAGCCATTGCATTGTGGAAAGTGCTGCAGTGGATTATGGGTAATCTTCAGGAATGGGAACGGCTCTTGAAGGATGCATTCAGAATCCGGCGATGTTGAGAGCACAACTGTGTGTGTGTGTGTTTGTGTGTGTGTGAGTGTGAGAGAGAGATTGTTGTGTTGTATATCTTGCTTCTGAAGATCTTGCTGAAAGGATTTCCTGGATGAGTGGATGAGGTCATCGATTGAACTGAAGTTTTGTGTGTAACATATTTAGATATATTATAGTCATTTTTTGCTTTAATACAAACAGACATACAAGAGAGGAACATCACAAGAAATGTTCTCAAGTTTCAGTTCTCAGTGCAGAACAATTGCAGTTCCATGTGCTAAACATAAACACATACACACACATTTGGAGGGTGTCGGTGGACCAGTTAACCAAACTAGTGACAGCGTGTTTATTGAGGAAAGCACATTCCCAAGAAAGTGAAATTAAAACAAAAACACATCAAAAACCAATATTAGTGTTTGGATGGCCAGTGTTGATTTATTTGTGAAGAAGTGGAGGTGAGAGGAAGCTGCACAGATGCTCAAGAACATGTTCAGACATGATCAAGAAAACCTGTGAGAGAAAACATAGAAGGCCAATGAGTTTATATTGTACCTGTGAAGGTTTGTGAGAGTTTTGGCTAAGTTTAATAGTGACCCAGTTAGAATATGGGACAACATGTTCTGGTCAGATAAGACCAAGAAAAGTTCTGCAAAATACTACAAATGTAGGAAATGGATATTTTGAAATCTCTCTCTAGGTCTATCTGTCTGTATATTTAAAAAAAATACTTTCTGATACATAATGTATTCATATATTAGTATTATGTAGTCATATATCAGAGAAAATTTAGGGTATGATTTGTAATTCAAATAACAGCAAGGGCCTAACACGCTATATGTGCTCTGTTTGCCATTCTTAGAATCTTGGCATTTTAGTATTTCCCTGAAAATGTCAGGAACACTTTAAGTAGCTTTGACATGCAGTCCTGACTAAATCTTTACTCTCTCTGGAATATATGATACGAATTAGAATGCAGAGTGATGAATGACACATTGTTCTGAGACATTCATAATATTACTGAGCCTATGACTTTAAAACAACATGTTTGATGGTATTTTCAAAAGAGCTTGTGTGTTTTCATTGTGTTCTTCATTACGTTCACATAAACACAGAGTGAATCAGTTAAACTCAAAAAGAAATAAACGCTTGTGCTGTATGTGCAGTAGAGCAGGTGCGATTCTGAGTGCCATCAGTTTAGTTTGCTCTGTTTTTAGCCATGCAGAAGGAAAAGGAAAGACAGGTGTCTGTGTTTCCACTGTCTGTCTGATAAGAGAGCAGTGATCAGAGGAGTGCAATTCATTCTGGAGGGGGTTCTTCAAAAACACGCTGCTTCCATCTTGCCAGGCTGGTCTATTCAGAGAAAATGCCAGTCCTTCTAAGACTCACATTTTCACTCTGAAGAGCCCTTTGGACTCTAATGCTTCAACTGATGTTTGACATACCAAACTGATTTCATACCTCACTCAATTTCAAAGCACTTAGTGAAATTACATGCGTTTGAAGATCGGCAGCGATGACGACAACGGCGTGCGCGTAGCGGCCGTAACAATGCAAAACTTTAATTTCAGACTTTTTAAGCTGATCTTTGAAAGGAATGATAAACCATCAAAGAGCATTTGGCTGGATAAACAGCGGCGGGCTTGAGGAGATGAGAGTCCACACTGCACAAGTGCTTTTGTAAACAGTTTAATATTACATGAGATTCAAACAAAATTTTTCCTCTCATTGATTTGTCTGTAGCTCAAACTTTTCTTAATACATCAGCCCCTCATCTTCACACTGAATGGAAAGGTTCCAACAAAGAAAGGGAAGATCTGCGTGGTCCTCAACTGTACATGCTGATATACTGCAACATTTTCCATGACTTATACACTCTTACAAATAAAGGTTCTTAAAAGATTTTTTGCAGTGATACATAAAAGAACCATTTTTTGTTTCCCAAAGAACCATTCAGTCAAAGGATCTTAAAAGAACCATTTCTTTTCTACCTTTTTATAGTCTATAGAAACTTTTTCTAATACAACTACACTTTATTGAAACAGTAAGATTCTGTTGATGTTAAAGGTTCTTTATGGAATCATGCAGTGTTGGATTTTGTTCTGTTGCGACAAAAGCTGTTCTGAAACTGTAGCTTTCCAAAGTCAACAGCTATTCAAAGTCAAACTTGATTCTGTTTATTATTCACCAATTAATTGTTTAACTCTCCCTGGTTTCATTTCATTCTGGCTTTTAATTTTAAAAACATCCTGTTTGAATGAACCCTGTACTGTCTCTGGCTTTTCTTTTTCAGCTAATCTCATCAATATCTCTTATTTTCCTTCTTCCTTCTCTCCTAACACCTGCCTCCATCATGTTACCTGTATGTAACATTTACTTTTCTTGCCCTATGTTTTTTATTTAATGTTGACTATCCTGTTTCATTTCCAATTGTTATGTTACAGATGTAAAATGATTTCAAGTAGTTAAACTACAGTCAAGCCACTTTTGAAACACTAATTAACTAAAGGTTAATGAATTGATTTGCTAAAATGATGTTCCAGCAGTTGAGAGAGACACAGGAGAGTGTGTTTTGCACATTGTCTCCGCATGCTTGTGCCCAGTGCAACAACATAAGCTGATTTGTAGTTTGCTACACTATATCAGTGTTCCTGTAGCTCAACTGGTAGAGCATTGCGTTATCAGCGCAAAGGTTGTGTGTTTGATCCCAGGGAATGCAAGTACTGATAAAATGTATACCTTGAATTCACTGTAAGTTGCTTTGGATAAAAGCGTCTGCCAAATGAATCAATGTAAATATCACATCACTTCATTTGTGACAACAAAGCAGGTCCAATTACTCACAGAGCCCTATTTATTTACCTACCTACTTATTTTTACAGTTATTAATGCTAGTGTGCATCGTATATGATTTTTGCAAAATTGTATTTTTCTGTCCTTTCATAATTTAATGTCATCACTGTAGTAGCATGTACTCAATAACACCACTTATTTAATATTTTTTTCCAGTTTTCTATCTTTTCTTGTTAAGCTATTTCTGTACTTCTTTCATGTATCAGCTAGGTTTTAAAAACCTCTTCGTAAAGATGCTTTGCAACAATGCAAAATCGTGAAAGCGCTATATAAATAAAATGAACCTGAACTTGATCTTTTTCTTGGTAAAATAGCTAGAAATTGACTAGAGAATGCATCACTAAAATAAAAATACGTCAGTAGGTTTTGCTTTTGATTAGTTGATTAGTTGCTGCCCAACACTGATTGGTTGATAATCACAAAGGCAATATGCACGATTGTAATCACCGAGACAGAAGTGTGCGTTGTCGCTCGTGCGTCAACCTTGAAAACACCTCCACAAAAAGGTGTTTAAAGGTGTTGGTGGTGGTAGAGGCTCTGTCAGTAATCCTCTAAGAAAGTGGAGCCAGAGTTTGGACTGATTGGAGATGGACAGATACCATTCTGTGTGTCTTGATGAGTGAACAACACAATGAGAGAAGCTTCACCAGCGTATCGACAAAACGCCAGCGCTCAACACAAAGCCTCAGGACAAACGTAGCAGGACCAGGACTGCCATTGTTATAAAGAAACATATTGCATTAGATTTCATCTCTGAAAGACTCTTCTCTGCTTTACTTTACACAAAAATTAGAATTCTGTCATCGAAGTTTAAGTTATTTGCTCCTAAATCATAAACAATTTTTGATGAACTCGTATACAGAGCACAGATCAAACAGCAATATGTCAGTAACATCAAACATTAAATGTATAAACTCATAAATCTACACATCTACATGTCTGTCTGTGTCTCTATTTTGTCACTTTCTGTCAAACACGAAAACTTCCAGTTATTTATTTTTATAATGATCCTTATCTTCAAATACCCATATCTCTCTCACTCACTCACTCACTCACTCGCTCTCTCGCTCACTCACTCACTCACTCACTCTCTCGCTCACTCACTCTCTCTCTCGCTCACTCACTCTCTCTCTCGCTCACTCACTCACTCACTCACTCACTCACTCTCTCGCTCACTCACTCTCTCTCTCACTCACTCTCTCTCTCTCTCTCTCACTCTACACCAGCCATCTCTCTCTCTTCCTCATGTAGCAGGAAGACATCTCGCATTCATTATCCTTTGGTCCTGGCTCGTGCTGCTGTCCTCTCTTCTGCACTGCTCAATTACTCTGTCTTCCTGGAGCGTGTGGTGGTGTCAGGCTACTGTAATGACTTTCTGATTATCTGTCTGTCCGTGATGAATGAGATGGAAATGTACCTCTGTGGCCAAACAGGTCTCTGGATCCGTGCCAGGCGGGTACGACAAGGGGCTACGGGCACAGCCTAACCGACAAACCTTTAGTATAAATAAAATCACACCCTCATCTCAAGAACAGCAGATTCTGGCAGTATTTATTTTCAGGCATGTCAAACTGTTTGTCTGGTCGCAAACCATCACATTTGTCATACTTTAAGCCATTGTCCTTAGACAAAAAATAGGTGAGGTGAGATTTTCACATATATTTTGATGTGTGAGGTAAGAAAAGAGATGTCTGAGTATGGGCTGAACGGAAAGGTCACGCTCCATGTCACTGACCCCGTTGTAAGTGACGTTGACATTAGATGGTTAACCAGAGTGACAGTAATAGGCCACCTGATCTAGTCCGGATACCTGAGAAACGAGTCCAGCCTCGGTCGTCACTCAAGCCGGACCTCCATCGGTCCCTTGTACTCCCGCTCTCTTATCTCGCTCTCTTTCTCTCTCCCTGTCACTCCCTCTCTTTTTGTGTCTGAGCTCCTCGTCCAGATGCCTTTCTTGTTGCTCATTTACTCCGGTGGCTGCCCAGTGCGGACACAGTAATGACATTCTGATTGTCTGTCTGCAAATGAGAATGAAATGGGTGTCTGAAGAAATAGCGACACGTCGAGCCATTAATTGTAAATTGGGGGTGTGTGGAGGGGGCTTCAATGCCTTGACTGACAAATGCTTAAAGAAGGAAACATTCTGGCACTGTGAATGCATGAAATTACACTCCAGGATTTTAATTGACCCCATTCAAGGCATCCATTAAAGATGAAACAATACGACAGAAAGCGAGTGCACCTTCCAACAATTTCCTTGAAATAAAGAGTCCCTGTTCCAATTACAGTATTGTGTTCTTTAAAAGCGTTTCTGAAGCTGTCCCATCTCTCTCTTCTTTGTCCTATTGGCTGACCAGTGGCCCAGTGTTCAAAACTGTTCCCACAACAAAGCAATTCACTGCCTGTTTCTTTATGGTGTGAATATCTCTCTTTAAACTGAATCTGAATGTTAGGATGAAATAAATGCCTTGCAAAGCTTTAAGATAAGAGATTGCGGGCACAAATTTGCTACTGCAAAGAGAAACTATGAAGCGTTTATTCTTCTTGTCACTGCACGATGAAGCAAGCTGCATGTGACAATCTGGAGATTTAATGAAAAATAAATGTTTGCTTAAATCCCGCTTCGTGATTCCTCTTTCATTTCTAAAACAAATATGTGCCTTTGCAGTTTAATCTTTAAAAACACAGATATAAGTAAAAATATTTCTGTAGAGTTTTCCTTCCTATAGAAATAGTTTTAATTGTTAATTATATATATGGATGGATGGATAGATACAATATATAGCCAATTATGTAATCAAAAATGTTGTAGCCTCTTTCTATCATCTGTGTGTCTGTATAGCTAGATAGACAGACAGAATTTTGTTTTCTTTGTGCATTACAGTTACACTTATTTTATTGTGAGTTAGAATGAAATAGTGTGTCTAGACCACAATAATCAGTCTCTAATCAGCTCTGATACTTGAGCGCTCCACTTGTATTTAATTGAATGTTAACATTCAAATCAATCGCTTTAATTAATATTTTTAGGCATTAATGCTCTCAAACTTTAACAGATGTAATTGTCAGAGAAGGACTCAAATCCCCATTGGTTTTAATTGCTCTATTATTAATTCTGACTGGGCGAAAGGCTGGCGCATTTGAACAGTACATTAGACATAGAGGGTCATTTGGCTGTGTCTGCCAATACGTTAAAGCCTGAACAATGGCTGCCTGGAGCCTTCTATTGTATTTCACCCTCTCTTACCACACGCTGATAAAGAAGTGCTACATATTTACCTAAACTCAAGGTTGTCAGTGTCAAATTAGGGTTAAAAAGAGCGACGTTGTGTGCTTTATTGTTTTTAATGTTGCTATTCTTTAAGATAGAAAATATCAGAAAATAGAGGTGGGTGATGTTCCTAAAAGTGAAAATAATTCATAAGTAAATTAGATGATGTCATTATTCGCTTCAATATGCAAATTACTTTAACATAAAACTGCAATCAGAAACATCTGCCTCTCTAGCGCCATCTCTGCTTGAAACATAGAATAGCAGTTTAATTTATGTACTTTTTTTTACATACGCTGAAGTCAAACAAAGCCAAAATGACATTTCCTTGGAAATTGGACATGACAGCTCAGATTGTAAATCATTATTATAAACTTTCCATTGGGAATTGTTGTGAGATGAGGAGACTGTGTTGAACATTGATCTCTTATGTGCTTGCTTAATAAATGTAATAATGTTTGCTTATTTTAACCATAAAGTGTTAATGATTGCAAAAATAAAGTGTTAATGATTGAAAAAAACTTTGATACTGTCTGATTATCATATTTATTTACAGTACAATGGCATTTACATGGACTAACCATTGTACATGTCTGAAAACCAAACAGTACCATTGTAAAATCATTATAATATCATTATACTTTTGTATGTACGTTAGTTGCAGTATTGTACAATTCAATAGAAAGACCGTATTTGAAGCTTGGCAAATGTGTGTGCTTGTTTACCAGTGTGTTTGTAAGCGTATGTGTGATGTACCTCATCTGTTTTACTGTGTGTAGGCTAACACACGCCTTGCCCTGTTCTGGAGGGCTGACGGCACAGTGAACCATAGTGGACCCAGGCGATAGGGCCATATGGTGTGGCATGTTGTGTCATTAGTGTAGAAAGTTGAGGGGAGCACCAATGTCTTAATTATCTCTAGACAGCTTGCAACACTCAAACCTGCAGAGAGTAAAAAACTCTCAGTGCTCACCAACGCCCGCACAGGCGTTAATGCATGGCGAAGCTATAAAAATGCTAAGTACTCTGTATCTGATATGTTTGATTTAATAGTGTGAATTTAATTAGTTTTGTAAGTATGGGCTGGCAAGCAAGGTTTTTAATTCACCTCACTTATACTCATTCACCTAATCTTTAGGGGCCTTTCACACTTAAATCCTGATTTATAACTGCAAAATTCAGATAGTTTCTTTTCTCAGGTCCTCTGGTTTTCTCCATGTGGATTTGTCTGCAGTATTTTTAATGAATTGTATGCTGACATCTCATGTGTAGCTCTTTTATCAGCCAGTTATTAGCCATTTGTGTATTTGTTTTTCCCTCTTGTTGTTTCGAGGTGGAGAAGGAATAGCAATCGTACTGCTTATGAACCCAAACCGTGAAGGTTTTACAGTCAATATATTTGAATCATATCAAAGCTTGTTCTGTGTTTTTGCCTGGTGCGGTACTTGTGACATCACTGTACGCTTCGAATGAACTAGCAAATGTTTATGTGTAGATTTTCAAATTGAAGGAAGCATGTGTTGTTTTTGATCGGTATGGTCATGTTTGATTGGATGGTCATGTTGAAGCTGCGGTATGACATCAGAGTGCAGAAGAACGTCACACACGACTCATTAAAACCTTAATTAGACATGCGTTGCAACTCTATACCTGTAACCTGTTAAGTAATGTATCATTCTTTTATTTATTAATTCATTTAAATAAACAAACACGTATACAAAGATATTCCATTTAGCCTTTGCATAATTTAAAACGCCAACATTTATACTCACCAAAACGTTTAAAAGAAGATGAAGAAAACAACATTTAGAAGTTCAATTTTTGCTTTTACAGCTAGCGACGTGTTTATGTGTGTGATCAACAAGTTATTGTCAAACAATTCACACTGTTTGATATATAAAGAGATAAACACACAGACTGATAGATTCTCCAGTATTTGCAAATAAAAAATAGGCTTTTGGTCATTTATTTGTATCTCAGTAACATGAATCATGTTTCACATTGTTCATTTTTATAGCCACTTTGTGACCGCATCCATATCAATTTTACTTGTACAAGAATTTGGCTAAACTGATATACATAAACCAACAAAACGGTATGTTTGCGAGATGAGTTAATGTTTGCAGATATATTCTGTGTGGATTGGTGCTGTGGAGCTGTGGATGGCTGGAGCACTTTTGCCCGTGGCAGCCAGAGGTTCTGACTAAATTATGAATGTGTGAGAATAGAGTGTCTGTCTTTTTCTGGAGAGTTTAAGGAACAGTAGCGGAACATGGCGGAACAAACTGAAATGACATTAGGTTTCTATGCTTTGTGGGGACTTTCCATAGACAGTGTTTTTTATACTGTACAAACTGTATATTCTGTTCCCTAACCCTCACTCTACTCCT
>JAZGTK010005288.1:0-22750 GCA_036877625.1 Ambastaia sidthimunki
TTTTTTTTTTTACTTGGTCAAACAGCATGACAATTTTAGTTATTAAATCAACGACTAATGTTCTTCAAAAATGCATTAAACCAACCATGAATACAAAGGTTCCATTTTTAAAAATTACCATTTAAAACTACATTTTTTCTTTTTATTCTGTCATATAAGTCATATTTTGACAGATCCAAATGCAACAGTAAACCTCCAAACAGCTTCGAACAAACAGGTGTAGCATTTATTTTGGTTTCTTAAAGTTAAGTCCCTTTGTCTTCACCATTTACTCTTTCTTTATCTTCTCCACCCAGAGAGAGGCCAGGGTTCAGTGAACACAGCCCAGTCCATGATAAAAAAAAACAGCCAGGGGTAAAACTGTGTGTACTAACTCCCCTGTGGAACAGTATTCCTGGGCAAAAATCAGAATTCACCACACTGCCAATGTCTTTTATCTTGTAAAGATGGAGCTGGGCTAGCTAGCAACAAAGAGAACCATTTCCATGTAGTTTGGGAATTAGGAATAGAAACGTAGTTTTGGAATAGACTCCACAGGGAAAAGTGGGCAGGAGGGCAACAGCAGGCTTGACCAAATGATGATACCATCACGATGGGGTGAAGTACACGTGCTGGATACAGTATGAGAAATGTGTCATTAACCAGAAAATAATTAAAGCGCAGTTACAAAACACAAATGTGTGCAGTCAAAGATGCACTAACAGGCAGAACAGGTCCTGAACTCCTCATTATTGTGATTCTCAGAACTCCTGGTGTCTCTCAGTGGTTTATTCCTTGGGGAATGAGTCACACAATCATTGACTTTCTCTGTTCCTCAGAGATACGAGGAAGACAGGAGGATTCAGCAATAAAATTACTCCCACTGTTTTAGTCAGAAATTCATTATGTAACAAGGTTATTTTAGCTTGACATCAGTAGCATTTTCGAGTTTACTTTTGATATTTACTGTAGTTTCCCCAGCAATGCATCTGTTACCGTTTTTATACATTTTAGTTTCAGTATTAGTTACAGTAGCTAGTTAAAGAATCGGTTGGGACATCAATGTTGTTTTCTACATTTAAAGTGGAACTTTTCACACTGCAATTAAAGCACAGAAGCCCCATCTGGTACATACATAAATACATATGCATCAGCACACGTGCTGCTTGTTGATTTCCACAGACGATGGAAAACAAGACGCACAATAATTGCGTGACGACAACACCAAAAAAATAAAGTCATCAGCATAATTTAGCATGGTTTCTAACACCCCCCAATATTATTATTTTAAATAATTTTCTTTAATAATTTGTTTGTTATTTTTTTTAGTTCTTTTTACTTTACAAAAATCTTGCAATCAATTTTTTCATGTTACTTTTGGCTAATAACCTGTTATGTAAACATCACGCAAGGTGTGATTTTTGTACCTAACATTTCTGCAGGGTGCACAACATCTTTTCCTTTCCACAGTATTGACAGCCAATTTTGACTGCGAAGCATGTTTTTAAATCTAAGGGATAAATGAACCAAACAAACACAGCATCTGTTATAATACAGAGTGTCTAAAGACGTCTATAAAGAAACTAAAATGGGGCAACAGATGACAACAAAGGAAGGCCATGGAGGCGAGAAGATTCATGCAAGCCTGAGCAGAAGGAACACACTGAGGAGGCAAATTTGTGCACATGCCGGAACGATACTAGACATCAGCTGATCTCCCCTCCTGCTCCGTCTCCATGACAACCCCATCCCCTGGGATGTTGGCATGACAACAGTGGAGAAGGAGATGGATGAAGGAGGAGGAGCAAAGCTTGCAAAATGGATTGTTTGGGGGGGGGAGATTAACATGGTATTAATTTATTTATTTTTTGGATAATATCGCCATAATGTTTTCTAGGACATAGTTCAAGCTTGACCATTTAATAATGGAATGACTGTCTTTAATGTCCTTTTGTCTTTGAGGGCTTGGCTGTCATATAAATCATTTTGTCCACTTTCCTGACCTTGTGCTTTCTATTCCACAGTGGAGCAATAAATAAAGGTGAGGGTCAGGAAAGGTTAGGCTGGGAAATGACCGTTCACTAATCAAGACATGTTAGTTGCTTTTTTACTGCATCCAGAAAGCAATTAAAGATTTCCTTATATTGAACAATTTCTCATCGAACCCACTTTACATATTAAGCAATAAAAAACCCTTTGATGTCTCTGTTGGATGAAAAAACTTGACACAAGGATTGGAATTAAATTTAACAGTTATCTTTTTCACGGCTTGCCTCTCTCACTTCAAACTCCAATGGTTTCTAAAAGAGGAAAGTCCCTCAAACACTCAAAGTCAACAATCCAGGTTTAAACCTATTTAAAGCTGGCTAATCCCTAAGATGGACAAAGGGCGTGACATGAGCGGGGTTTCAAATATGACTGAGAATTAAATGTAGTGTAAAGCTACGTTACGTAAAAAGTCTGTGACTGAAAAATGTGATATTTAATCAGTGTTAGCTGTGGATGTCATTTTATAGATGTGTTTGGGTTTAAAGGTTGATCCAGTATTAAAACGGACTTTATTAATCCTAGAAGGACACAAAAAGGGTTCAATTTTAAATTCAGGATTTTGAATATTCTAAATAGAATAAGAGAGTAAAATAAGCCACATGATTATATTAAAATCCACAACAAATTGTCATCTTAAGGTCAGACAGCCAGCCAGCCAATGCACAGCCAATGAAACATACTATTATTTATTACAGAAGATGGTAGATATTTACGTTATAGAGTGGGATGTTCTTCATGGGCTTGTACTGCTTTACTGGGTCCATTTTGTAGAGGTGGCGATCGGTGATGAGCAACGCTCGGTCCTCAGCCTTATTGAAGCGATTGATCTGTTGAGGTTATATTACAGTGGGTCACGTTACATACAAGTCAAACAAAACCACACGCTGGAGTCTGAAGTAATGATGCACGTTGATTGTTATCTAAACAAGTTCTTTCGGTCAGGAAAGTCTCTCGGGAATAGAATGAACAACATACTTTGCGGACGTTGCAGGAGAAGAGGATCCTCATGAACTTGTCTTTCCTCTGAAGATCACTGGACACCAGAGTGAAGGAAGACGCTGTCCCAGGACTGTCCTGTTTCTAAAAACGAAAAATAACACTCTTGTTTTGAGGATATTCTTGTTTCTTGCATCTCAATTGGTAAAGCATGGTGCTGGCAGCACCAACGTCACAGGTTCAATTTCCAGCAAAAAAAAAAAGCCAAAAAAATGTATATCTTGATTACACTGTAAAACGCTTTGCCAAATACATACTTTAAAACCAGAAAGACCAAAGAGCTGTGGTAGTATCAGAGACATCATGTGGCTTCAAACACTAACCAGGTAGTTGCCTTCCCAGGCCCTCTGCAGTCCAAGATCTGCCCTCTGCCCTTTAAGACACTCCAATGTGGCCACTTTAGCCCTCACCTGAAGCATCTCTTCTGGAGACAGGTCTTTAATGAGCGTCCAGGCCCACCATCTAAAACACATTGACCAACATTCAGATCATCAGAACAAACCACTAAGCTAGTCCAGATAAACCAGCCTAAAGAAACACGATTCTAGCCAAATACTAAAAAATTCTAAAATTCTCTATTTCATTCTTTAATTAAGCTTTATATTGTAATTGTTAGGCTTACAATATAATTAAAAAATGTATTCAGCTAGAAAATTGATAGACGAATTTTGAACCCCACTGTAGCTGTCGTACGTTTTCTTAAAATTCAAGATGTTTAGATTTCCAGTTCTATTTTCACATATGAGTGTTTTTCTACATTGTTCCCAGGGTCAAAGCTGTGGGTTAAGGCTCTGGCGAGTGAAAGTCTTTGATCCAAAAATCAATATCTGCTTGAGGCGCTGAACAGCCCTGTTGGACGCAAGAGAGCCTTTCTGTACATAGAGACCCAGGAAATCTACCAGCCTACAAGAAAAACCATTTCCTAGAACAACAATGATGAACAGTTGAAAACACACGAGTGACTCACAGACATTGTGTGGTAACACTAAGCCATCACAGACCACCCCTAACTGTGACTGACGTTAGCTCATATTTGAGTCACGACTCCCATTCAGAACAACAGTAAGGCCGTCCACTTCCTGTCTACGGGAATTCTGACCTGTTGTAGATGTTCCTCAGTGCCTCTTCAAACTTGCGTAGGACTTTGGGTGGTGTGGGCCACTTCACGTGCTTGCCGTGATCCTTCATGTCGCGGACATTTTTGAATCGGCGGTTGACCTCGCGGATGTACGATTTGACCTTGTAACGCCTGTACGCCCGGATGATGATGAGGGCGGCGCGCATGCGGCGATAACGCATTCTGGCCAGCGTCCCACGCCACACCTGTGGGAAAAGAGAGAGAAGATCAGGAATAACAGAATTTCATGTTTTCCTGTAAAAATTACTCATTACTTGGAATATAAAAAATATAAATCATCACAACACAAAAGTGACATCATTTGGTTACTTTACATTACATCATGGAAACAAATATAACTAGATGACTTAAGTGCCTTTTGAAAAAAAAGCTAATTTCACCAGTAAAAAAAAAAACATTTTATCTTAAAATAACAAACAAATTGTATATACTTTGTATATACTCTTTACAGCCAACTATAACTAAAACAGAACAATAATTTTGCAAGTGTAGTTACTCCAAGTCTGTATTTTTTACTTGTCTAAAAATAACCATGATAGAGACATACTGTGGTACCATATATAACACATCTGCTTCTGTGTGAGATACTGCTGGACTCTTTAATGATACATATAATCTGATCTGTGGCACCCAAAGTGCATTTCAGTGGGTGTAAGCCCCGACTTACAGATGAATAATAGATGATAATGGAACTCAAGGGGACTGTTTGAGTGGTTTAGTACTCTGAAAAAACCCAAACCATATGTTCAATTCACTTTACGTGGACTCAGGTGGGAATGAGCACAAATAACCTTATGTCTGGAAAAACAGCACCATAAACTTGTGGGGTTAAACTTGATTGTGCAGTCCAAACACTGCACGGGTTCCTGAGCAACAATCTAATGTTCTTCAATGTTGGGTTCCAAAATAAGGTTGCTGCTTTGGTGTAAGGAATCTATGGGATCTACCAATACTGTTAGAACTTCAACATGGCAGAGGTTGTGAGTGTTACAGCCAAGAATCCAGCGCAGCAGTGTGGAGGAGTATCTGTAGATGTTCTCCAGGCTTTGCTTGTGTGCCAGCACTGACCTCAAGGAAGAACGTGTCTTGGAGAAGCTGGGCTACTGTGAACGAGCTCATTACGTAACGCAACAGTGTGACTTATGCAGAGGAGTACAGAAGATGCAGAACTTCACTTTCATACTCAGCACATCTGCTGGTCCTTCTAGATCACCACTATGCACATGTAGCTCAGCTGGTAGAGCTTTGCATTACCAGCGCAAATGATTTGGGTTCAATCCCCAGGGAACATGTATACACTAAATGCACTATATTTTGCTCTGGACAAAATTATCTGTCAAATGCATAAATGCAAATGTAAATAACTGATGTACATCTGATATGATGTACACGTCCATATATTCTAAAACACACAACAACCAGTCGGCCCGAATGTCATTTAGTGCAACTGAGAAAATAACATATTGATATTATTGATTATGCATTCATTATGATATAGAGTACATTGGGGTAATTAGCATTGCTAATTAGAGGTTGAAGGGTCAATTTCAGATTGTTATTAGTTTGGACTCTCGTAGGGCAAGACTACTGCATGCAATACTAAAGATGGTTTAGTATTTTGATTCTACACTTTATACCATTATCCATTTTCAACACTTAAACTACATTATATTCCCTCCTAAATAATAATGGATATGAACTTTGTCATATAGGATATTGTATCAATATATGCAACTGTATGTTTTATATAGTAAGAAAAATATTCCCTCATATAAAAGGTTAAAATGCCCTGTTTGTGGTCCTGTGGCTCAATAGGTACAGCATTGCATTAGTAGCACAAAGGTTGTGGGTTCGATCCCCAGGAAACACACATACTGATTAAATGTATACTAAATTATTCTTGCTATATAAGTTGCTAGCGTATGCATAAATGTAAATGTAAAAGCTACTTTATCCCAACTAAAAACACTGGAGCAGGATGCCAGAATGAAAGTAGATTTTACAGGACTGTTTAAACTGTGCTTAAAGTGTTTTGTGGCCATTAAGAGAGTTGAGACAGACTGTGTGTTCACACTGACCGTGCTGATGACATTGGAGATGGTTAAACAGAGGGATGGACAGACGGTCTGTGTTTGTTTATAGAGAGGAAGCTGGAAGTAAATGGCACCCAGGGGAACGTGGGTAAATCAGGCTAATAACACGACCTCTCTCACCCGCCCCCACCAGTCAGCTTGTCTGATCAGCGCTTAACAAACCCAGCACAATACTGACTCCCCGCACCAGATTTACACACTTAAAGCCAAACCAGAGCGCTGAGACAAAGAAAAGACATACTGCAAAACTGTCTGCACTTGTGCAATTAAAGAAATACATTTGTCAATCAAACCCCATTGTTTAGCCTCTTATTTTTGTAATTTTCATTTCAGGGCTGCCGAAAAATGTAGATTGAAAAGAATAATGAGCGTGACAGGATAAGATCTGCATATTTTAATGGCCGTGACTGCCGCGTGAACAGATTCTTCATTGAGGTGAAATGGAACATGAATAAAAAGGGGTTTTGTGAATAGCTCATGCCGTGGTAAACAGGAAATAGAAATTCTAGCAGAATCCATTCACATGTGCCATCAGGTGTTAAAAGGCAATTACAGATGGCTGACAGAATGCGAGGTGACTTATCTATTAATCAGAGAGTCGGGCAGGCAAATCCCACTATCCCTCAACACACACACACACACACACATGCAGATAGGACAGACTCACGATCAGAAAATGTGACTGAGTCAAACGCATGCACAAAAGACCCTAACCGCAGAAATCCCCCAGAGATGGTGGGGGAGGAAGAACCATTTTCATAAATCAATATCAAGTGCCTGGCAAACCAGAGACCTGATGATGAGGCCTCCATCTTCCTCGTGTCCTCTGGCACATTTCTGTACTAGTTTGTGTGTGTGTGGCGTGTGTGTGTGTGTTGTGGGGGCACTGTTGGGGACTTGGGGTGCTGCCATTTCCTCAGCCAAATATCAGCATGGCTCTCAATACAGCTGTCACTGCCTTCATAGACACCTTACTAGTGCTCACCCCTCTCTCTCCGTCTCGCACTCTCTTTATCTCTCGCTGTCTTTTGTACTTTATCTGACCTCTTGCTTTCTCTGTAATATTTCAGTAAGTTAACTTTCATATTTTAGATTTTTACATTTTCTTAAGAAATTCGCATGTAAAACACGCCCATGATGCCAGTGTGTTGTTTTGCACTTCATTATGCAGTTTTTACTTCAATCATTGTCAAGTCTCTATATTCTGGCCTTTCTGCAAGTATATTCTGCAAGTCTGTGTGTGAGATTTCTGCCTGTTTTATCACCCGTCAGGTGGCAATCAAAAGTCAAATTCCTTAGAAAAATAACAGTACAATTTTCCTTAACAAGCCAGATGATTTGAGGTATTATTCATGTCTGTAGTTCTAAGACTTACGGTTTAGAAATGGAACAAACCTCCAAGCCCAAAGATGAACAACAGTATAATAGTGATTCTAGCCCTAGCATGCACCCCTAATTAGACACAAAAGACCCCAAAGCTGCATCTTTCGTGGTTATCCTACTTTTGAGTCACTTTTATGATGAAAACCTTCTTTGCAATGCTTGTTAAAAACAAGAGACTTAAAAAATAAGAATTTCTAAAAATATTCAGAAAAAAATCTGAAAACTGTGGTTACCATGGTGATAAGATCACCATAAAGAACAATGTAATGTCAAAACATTCCCTTACAATACAAATGAGAAAGAAAACAATACGAATATTTCAATATATCACTTTCTCAATTGCACAGATTTATCTATATAGATTTAGTGTATAGATTTTATATAGCTGCACAGTACAGTCCTAAAATAATGGCATCGGGTCTACGCTTTACATAACAGATCTTACCAATTTTGATGTACTGTATCTCTTTGCACAGATAAAAAACCCTGAGCACTTCTGAATTGGCTATTTTCAAGGACAGAAAGGTAAAGCTCCTTTATTAGATGAAGTATTTTTCCATTCCCCCTTCCGCCGGATGGTGTCTTCATTGACTGTTGTGTCATGAACCGTAAGGATGGGAATATTACAATCGTACATCACAGACAAACACACACAGCACAAAACCTACAGGACAAATATTAAATACAAGCCCCCACCGACCGCGCAGGGCAGAATACCGCTCAGCTTACTAGAAAATGGTTTTCACCTACAGTAGCAGTTTAATCCGTCAGGGCAAATACGGGAAGACAAGGAAAACAATTGGGGGATGAGGGATAGATGGGGAAATTATAGGAGATTTTTAAGTGCTTTTACAGCGATGTCCGCCACAGTCAACAACAACACAATCCACAATATGTTTGCCATGAAGTCTAAAATATGTTCAAAAAATAAGAGCATGGGATTTAATTCAATTGATAAAAAATCTCTCTCATAGTAGAAGCGAACATGATGTGGACGTTATGAAATATTAATTATAGGGAGGAAATTCATTAATAATACAGACGCTCTATGTTTCTGTTCTGTACAAGCTGATCCGATTTGCTTTCAATTGCCTCTGTTCAAAGCCACATTTTTCGATGTACCGAACACAGAGTCATTGGGTTCTTAACCTGCTAGACCCTGAGAAACTGCCTAAATGAGCCTGACAGAGGAGAGCAAAGGATTCTGGGTGTTTTCATCACCTATGAGAGAAGCACCAAGGCAGAACGGCTTAGCAGAAGCGGAGAGGGGGCGGAGGGAGGAAATGATACAGAAAAATGGCAGAAGATCCGTGAAGGAGAGGTGGAGTGAGACAGCGAATGAGAAATTAGTGCGTGAGGAAGAAGGAGGAGGTGAGAAAAAAACTGAGAGCTGATTAGGGATTGAGGGTTCTTTTGGTTTAGGAGCTTAAAGAAAGATGAAAGATCCTTAGCGCATCCCCAAGAGCAATGCAGAAAGCCAAACGAGCGAGACAAAGGAAAAGAGCAAGTATGGCGCAAAGGATCATGGGTAACGAAGATTCACACAAACGAGCTTTAGTCAGGTTCATTGGGAGCCCTGCCACAATTTTTAAAACCTCTGGCAAAACTGGCAGACTTGGCTTGAGTCAAACCCGCCTGCCAGATGCTGATTAAGGGATTGTGTGGTGTGAAGACAATTCAAAGCCGAATACAATATGTAAGGGACCAGAATAAACACAAATGAATGGTTTCAATGTTTAGAGGCAACCGTTAGCTGGTTTTTCACACACAATAACACACTGGTGCTTGTCACTCAAAGGAAATAGACACAACTGATATTAGCTCCACTGGGATGCTCTGTTATTGCCTGGAGGTGTACAACATGATTAATACAACGACAACATTCCCAGAAATAACGTTTCTTTCCCCTAAGGGAACACAAGATTAACCTGTGCAAGGACGACACCCAACATTTGCATCAATACAAAAGGTCAAACAATCAATCTCTGATACAGATGATCAAAGATTTAACAGTGATATCTGACACAGGTTCACTCAGGAAGTGATCTCAGGAGACAACGAAACAGAGTTACGAGTGCACAACTGAGAGTTTGATATTGCACGCAAACGCTGCGAAAAATGATGTCAGTTTGCGTTCAAAAGCATCTTGATAACAGGAGGCCCCCTGATAAAATCGCCTAATAGATGGGAATGAGCGTTGACAACAGTAGGAGAGACAGAAAGATGCGCAGACACAATGACAGGATACATACTTTGAACTCCGATAACTGTCAGTCACTGAAAACTGAAGACGACAGTGGGGAATACACAGCAGCTAGCTATGATGCTATGATCATTTTGACTGACAGAAAAATGACAATGGCGGTCAACTAATCCGCCATTCCAAACGTTCACAGCCTCCTGAGCAAAAAGAAAGAAAGAAATGTCCCAATAAAACAACAGAAGCAGGGTAGCTGAAAAGATGTTTGTTGAGTATTTACAGAGGCACAATAGGAAAACAGTGAGAGGTGGAGGGATTTGTTTGTCTTTTGCTTTGCTGGTTGCCTGGCTGTTGTTTTGTCTGCTGTGGTGTGAGGTCTGCTGTTGAAACGCAATGGTGTCAATGAGTCACAGAAACTTATGGTACGGATGTGGCACCTCGCGAGCCTCTGGAACTGATTAGCCTGCGGGTGAGCGAGTGCGTTGGAGTCTCTGGGCATCAGAGCGTAAGGATTCGATTTTAAAATCCGCCTGCACATTATGGGTGCCAATAGGCAGAGGTTCAAGACTGAGATGCGTTTTAGAATTGGCTCATTAAATTCTTCAGATCAGAAATAGTTTGAGAAAACCAGCTGAATACCAAAAGAAGTATGATAAATGCCTTGTACAAAATTGTTAGTATGCCATAATAGGAAAGTAGAGACTTAATACAAATCTTCGGATTTCATTTTTTTATAAGGACATTTGTATATATATTTGTATATATCATGACTTTTCTATATATCTATATAGACTTTCTGTTTTTTTCATATAATTGCACAGCATGTACCTAAAATAAACACATCAAGGTTAACTTATAAATAACAGATCTTAAAAATTGCTTACAGTATTTATTTCTTTTCTATGCAGATAATGCTCACAAACAAAATTTCAACTAAATTTGTTGTTACCCTCAATCAAATATGCAAATTTCTGTTTAATGCATTCCCTGTTTCTAAGACAACCAGAAGACCACCATATAATGGTTCTAAATTTACTAAAATGTAGTAAAGAAAGTGCAAACGTTTAAATGAATCTTGATTTCTGTGTAAAGATGTTTACATAAAGTTTTATGCACATTTATGTGTGTATACATATTGAAATACTGACACACAATACGTTTGAGGTTGAGTTTTCGAACCTTCTGCAGAAAGAGGACGATCCTCTTTACCATCTCTGCTCTCTGCTCCTCCAGGCTGAAGATGGTTCGAGGGGTGCGGATGAACACTTTGGTTTTGCCGTAGGCCACATCATGCTCGAACCCACAACCCTGCAGCAAGCGTTTCACTGCCTCTTTATCTGACGGCAGATCATGGTTGGGCCAGGTAAACTCTGAGATCATTTTATACCTGACAGGTAAAAAGGGAAGTGGATTATTATAGCTGGAATAAATATTAATAAATAACAGAATAAATATTTTTCCAGTGTGAAAAAATAAGAAAAACACCTAAAGAAAGCAAGAATTGAAAGAATTGAGTATATATATATTGAGACCAGGACATAAAACTTTATTTATCTAGCTTGGATAAAGAGTATCCAGCTTTGTTCTAAGTAGTATATTATATTCTATGCACAGAGACACAAAGCATTCTGGGAGTGCTGTTAACATGGCATCCTCAACCAGACATTATTTAGTGTGACTTTCTCTGAAGTGACAGAAACTCAGGTGTTGAATCTCATCAACTCATTAGATCCGTGGCAAGAGATTTTCTAAGAGGACTATCTCCTCTGAGCAGTGCATTTAGAGAGACATCATTTGCAACAAGTATGGCTACCTGTGTTTCAATAACTAATTTCATCCCCAATTATAGCAAGACTTGAGACTTGAGATTACATTTTGACTGCAATTTCGTTGAAGTGTTTGTGCTCAAGGATCCTGGTAATAAAAAAAGCACAATGTGTGCTATAAAAACTCCTCATGACTAACCCTCTCAGAATTGGCCAAGGCTAAAACATCTTCTCACGCTAAAACCAGCTTGCTCGTCAATGTTACATAAAACACTTCAGGGTGCATAACACTTGGTCATGACAGTGCTCTAAAAAATGACGGCTTTCAGACACCCTGAGGTTGTGTAAGACCGTTGTGATCTTATCGATCAATCTGTCGTTTCTGATGACATTAGCCGCTGAAGGTCTCACGCAAGCTGTCACAAGAGTGATAACGATAAAGAGCGACAACTTATATGGTGAGAACGTTCACAAATGGCAACTCAAACCTAAATGACAGCTGAAATCTTAAAACATGAAGAGAGCACCATGAGTGGTCACCTCTGAAGAAACCGTGGATAGGTCTGTCGGTTAGCAAAGCCAGCTCTCCGCACCCGGACGTTCTCCAGTAGCCCCAGATACTCAACCTGATGCTTGCAGCGCTCGTGTTCGAAGAGAAGTGGAGATTTAACATCATTTGGCTTTATGCATCGCACATAGTATGGCTCCTATACGTAATGATGAAATAAAAACACAGTAATGAAAGATGAGCACTTCCTGTAGCTGAACAGGTAGCGTAATACACCAGCAATGGCCAAACACACATATTCACCTTGCTGGCCAGGTTCTCCACCAGAGAGATCATGGAGTTTTTGAAGAGTGTGGCAGCCGTCAGGGGTCGCTTGGTGACCTCTGTGATGCTCAGCTTGCCCTCTGGCCACATGGCTTTCAGCACAGGGTTCGAGCTGTGAAACACAGGGAAGCAGAAGGACAGATATAAGTCATGGGCATCGTGTGACATCTGGCAGGGAATACGATTGTTTAGTAATACTGACCTGTTGTAAAGCAGCCTCTTGAAATCCTGAAACAAAGTGTCTTTGTTTTTGTCAATGAAGCCCACGACTGAGTAACTGTAGAAAAATATACAATTACATTGACAAACAACATTAAAATTGATACACACAATCATGCAAAAATACAGAAACACATACGTGACCTGCTCTTAAGATTAAACAAAGGATTCCCAGAACAGTTCAACAGACAGTCATGCCCAAAAATGAAGCCATTATATTTTGACTGTGTTGCAGTGTTGAGCTGCTTACACAAACAGAGCAATGTGTTGACAGTTTAACACTTCAAATCGACCCACAATTCTTAAGTCTTAAAATGAGTTGTTTCTGCAAATTAAGCTAGGATTGGACCATGTATTTATAACAGCTTTCACATTTATCTAAATTTAAGTGTAATAGTAAATGTTAAAGTCTCCTTGGAGACCAGCGGTATTATATCTGTGACACAAAGACAGCTCTGTGGCTCTGGTCCTTAATAGAGAATATAATTTTAGATATCCTTCCCTCACCCCCTTCTGTCTTTCTCTCTCTCTCTTGCTCTCACTCTTTCACACACACACACACACACACACACACACACACACACAAGCCTAAACATCAACACAGGTTTTCAACACAGTGTCACATCACACTTACACCCACAGAAATTTTGGAAAACTGACAGCTTGCAATCTGGCAAAACATGAAGTGTCAACATAAAAACTCCACTCAAATTTGCAATAAACATTTTTGGAGCCATGGTTTGACCATTCTCAGTGACTAATTCACTTCTGTCACGCAAATGATACTTACCAAACCTTTTCAAACCTGATCTGTGCACAAAAACAGGGATAAATCTTTTAGTTAAGGCTTCACTGGATTATTAACAGTGCCTGTGGCCTCACACACTGTGTCCTAACAATGTGTGACAACAATGCAACAAAGTTTCAATATGTCAATATGACTGTCCACACTGAATGATACACTGAAACAGCTGTGCAACATGACACAATTAGAAGATATTTGATGTCTAATATAATTGACGTTTAATGAATCTTGACAATGAGATTTCACAGTGGGAGGGGCTACCCAGCACCATGCCACCGAAAGTGGCCAATAAAATGTCCCGTTGATTATTGCTGGCCAAGGTTGTTTAGGAGAAAACCTCATAATTTACTTGGAAGAAAGTAAGTTAGAACAAAAGGTTACAACCCTAAATACGCCTCCTTCGACCCTACTTACGCAACGTCGCCTGCATAATGCCGTATGCGGAAGTCTCGGTCAAACTCCAGGTTTTTGTCGGTGGGGGAAAGCTGTGGAGAGAGAAACAGGAAATTAGGATGTTTTTAAAAAGAAAGTCAATTTTTTTTCTGGAACAGTTGGAAAGTTGGGGCTCTTTTTTCAGAGATTATACGCTCTCTGCTAAGACCGAAGGCAGGGAACGCAGTGCAGTAAACAAGCCTGTGAAAGAACAGCAGTGTCAGAGGAAGACGGCTCAAAGGCTGGGAGGGGCATCTAAATAAATCTGTGCATATGAAAGATGGATGAGATGCGCTTCTATCCAGCGTAAGACAGCAGCTCTGAAGAGATGTTAAAAAAGTTCAGGGAGAGAGAGAAAAAGAGAGAGAAATGTGCCTCTGGTACTTAAAATGTTGAGCCCAAATAAACTGCAGTTATAAAACAGAAAGTTCTCAATTCTGATTGGATGAGCTGCGTTTAAATTCATCGTAAAATGCAGATGAACGCACTGTGACCGTTATGCGTCACGTTGCTTCATTGCTTGGCAACCATAAACAGATAAACAGGTTAATGAAACACATTCCCTGGTAAAGCAATGGTTTATTCATAACATTATGATGATTAATTTATTAATAGATTAGTATAAAGTATTATTTATTAATACAACATAAACAGCTGTGTTAAAATTGGGGCAGGCAATTTGGGAAACGTTAGCAATAGCAAGCTAGCTTTGTAAATTTAAGATACCAGCATCCCTGTACAGAGCTCTTCAAAGCCACGCCTGGAGGTGTGCAAGTACATAGTTAAGTAGGACAGCCTATCATTGCATTCAGACCGAATGCAATGATTGGACAATTATTTTATGGTCCTGCACTTTCCACAGAAGAAGATTTATATATAAAGATATTTAAACCACTTAATGGTTGTTATCAGGATGTGAAGAGACTTAGAACCAGCATAACAAATAATGTTTCTGGAACAAATTGCCTACCCTGCTTTTATTAATTTATCAAATCAATGATTGTTTTTGTTAAAGTAGACTCTGAATGTTAACATTCATATTCACACTTTTAAATACACATAAAAATACCATTCACGTATAAAATAAATAACTATATCAGTATGAAGCTACTGTTTTGAACAATTGTACAATGTTAAAAATGGTCTTTCAAAATGTGTTCAAATTCCAGTTGTCATGGCCAAATTCTTCTCCTCCTTGAGAAGTGTTTATATGCTGAATGAGGGCAGCTATGTGGTTATATAAGTCTCAGTGTCATTCACAAAACGCAGTAGCGACATCAAAGGCAAACAGCTTCAGCTCTCATTAAGATACAGAAGGATCCACTGCATGAACGCAGACGCCCGTTCCTGCAGATTAAAGCAGGGCAGAACAATGGCACTCCGTTGCCCTCAAGCCGCAAACCCTCACATTCTCACACACTGGATTAATTAAAGCACCCACTATCAGTAAGTTTCCATGAGCTTTTGTGTCACAGTCTCCATTGTGGCAGACGGCAGCATCTTTGCTCAGCGTCTGGTGCCACTTTATGGGACTCTGTTTGGTCCGTGTGTGTGGTAATTTATTTCAACTGCAGTACGGACGGAATAAACCTCTGAGGGGATAGATGAGAAGCCAGAATCTCTACCAGAGAGGATGAAGTGAGTAACGCTTCATCAGAACTGGAGAAGATATCAGAATCATTTGAATGGATGGTTCAAAGCGTGTTGAGAAACATCAAGCATTTCCCCAACTGAAATTTGACAGGAAGACAGGTTTATATTTGAGGTACACATCTGAAAGGATGAAGATTTCCCCTCATGACCACCTGAAGCATTTGCCTGGCTGAATCAAGAGCACGATGGCCTTCGAAGCGGCCAGATCAGCCTCTAAACGTTCTCTCAAAAACCTCACCTACCTCTTTTAGTCACGACCGGAGACACATGTGTGATGCCACAATGTGTAAATAAACTGGGATAAAATGGAGCCACACACCAAATGCTACCAAAATGCTGCTATACAAAGCCAAGCGCAGACAAATAAAGAACAAAATAAGTCACAGCAGGAGTTAAAAAGGTTGGTCAGAACATAAGGCTTGCATCTCTAAATGTAGAGCTACCAGAGAAGACAAGCTTAGCCATCTTTTTTTAATACAGAGAAACAAGTTGTTACTTAAGATTAATGAAAAAGAAATTAGAATACTGGAATGGGGATCGAACCCGCAGCACCCACATTTAACACTTATCAAATCAAACATATGCATGTACCATAAATCCACAGACTCTGATTCTACGTGAGCCATGTTATATACAAGTTTTTTATCGCCCAGACAGGTTTAATCCTGAATCCTGCTGGTCGCACAGATGTCTTCCCGCCCCCCTACCACCAGTTCTATTCGCACCCCCCAGGACCACACCATCCTGTCTAACACCTGAGCTTCTCATGACAGTACGCTGGTTAAGCAAACCAAATAAATACAGGCTGCAGCCATGGCACCTGCTAACAAAGACCGAAACCTGCCATTTACACGTCACTGCAGCCAATAGCAGCGAGGCATTCAGGTCACATGACTTTAGATGTCTAGTTGAAACACAGAGGGTCAAGATCTCCATCTTGGAAAATATAAACAATGAAGGTGAAAATGCAGGTCAGGTTCAATGTTCGCAACCAACCGTACACAATGGGATGTATGTGAACATGAGATTCAACAAGGAAAAAATAGGTTGAACTTGATTTAATTCAGTTACATTTGAATAAAAGATGATCTTATTGGTCTTATTAACAGTTGAGCTAAATTTAACAATGTTGAAGGATAAAATGAAAATGTATATAATATGTATATCACGATATACATCGCATTCTTCTATCACAATTATCTGGTAACACGCGTGCTAAACGTGCTTTGGCCGTTCACCCAGCATCGTGAAAACAACACAATTACTTCAACTAAGAGAAAAACGAGTCAAGATCTCTGTCTAATGAACAGTTTCATGGAACACACGAGGCTAGCGAGACTCTTCACCGGGAACAGAAATCAGCAGCTAATTGGCTGGTTGTGGTGGCCCAACGGTCCCCTGAACTGAAAGCAGGAAAGCTTGATCAGATAATGAGGTTGCCATCGTCTTCACACGACCAGGCAGCCACGTGCTCCCAACACGGCATCCGCTCACACGGCCACACCTGCATGCGGCACGTGCAGAAAAGAGGAAAACCGAGGTAAAAAGAGGGAGATCAAAGGAGGGGAATGGAGTGGAGGAGGGTGCGAAGCCCTCGACGCGTAACGCCAGGCGACCGGCGCGAACGCTTGTGTCAGCAAATAACAGTAATTAAGAGCTGATGGGGAAAGAGGCATTTTTATAAAATGTCTGGAAAGATCAAAGCCATTTTAAGGGTGTGATGAGGTTGTGGGAGGCACTGAGAACACAAAGAGCCTGAAAGGCACATGGAGAAAGAGGTAAACAAGCCGATAAAGAGAAACGAGAAGGTGAAAGTGGCCATAAACTAAACACCTTATTGAGATGGATATGGCAGCTCTAGGCTGGTTTGGGCATTACGACCAATGCTTTTCATTCTAGACAAAGCGTATAGCGTGTAAACACTAATGAAAGGGACGCTGACAAACTCAAAAGCTTTAAATTGCTATTGTAGCAATTACTGTAGATAGAAAGTGGGCTTTTCCCAGTCATGTTCTGTGTAAATTGTTCTTCTGAGGTTTTGTATCGATGGAACAATAAAGAGGGCACAGGAAATGAGTAAGGTGAAGTGAGAAAGGTGGAATTGGTCAGGTCAGGTTTGGCTTAAAACCTTAAAATGAAATATATGATATGATATATGCCAAAGATAGAATGCTTTGAAAAGCTTTTAAATTGTCAAGAAGGTGGTCAAAATAGCCATTAGTCATTTGAAACAATGACTTTAAGATTTCATGCAATTAACCTGGATGAAACGGTCAAAGATAGAGTGAGTTTATGAAAGTGTTTTGTTTGTTTGAGGTTATGAGGTTATAAATTTTACATTCTTCCTCCCCACTGCAACCTGCGGGTGTTTCGCTCAACGGCCAGTGGAGCTCCAGACAGATCAGGATCCATGTTTCCTGTCAAGCCCAAGTTCAGAGAAAACTACAGGGGAAAAAACTGCCAATGTTCATCTGCTCCACAGAGCTACTTGAAATCAACCGAGGGTAAAACTTTCTCTTTTAAACAGAAACTGCAGAGAAAAAGGAGGCTAAAATCTTCAGTGAGGAATTCTCTGGAGTCTCTTGGTCACAGATTTTAACAAGCAACCATTTAATTATGCTGTGAAAGCAGTTTGCATATGTCACGTCTTCGAGAGAGGCTGTCTATCACCACAAACACGACTGGAAACATCTGAGAGGTGGCTGTGAAAGAAGAAAGTGTCACAGTCTTGTTTAAAAATGTGTTATCTATTACAGACACACACACACAGTCCTTTGAATATACACGGAAGCTTTCCTCATCAAACATATTTACCTGCTAACCTGTCCTTTTTTCCCTCATCCAGTCTTTATCAGCTCTGTCAGGTTTACGAGAGTGGCCTTCACTTAATAATACAATAATTCTTCTCTGTTTGTGTAATTTGATTGGTGTGCTTAAGTGAATAAAGCAAATGAAAGGAAAAACTCAAGATGCACAAATCTGGATGCTTAGGAATCATTTTTGTTAACAAACAAAGAATATACATAAAATAACTGTAATTTAATAATACCACAATGGCAAACATGCTGTTGTACAGAATATCAGCATGGCTGTAATTCGTCCGTAGGTCAAAGGTTGCAGGAAATCAAGATATGTCTTCATTAGCCGCATCTCAGACAAATGCTAATTACAGATAACGTGAAACAAACACACGCACAGACTGGCGCATGTCTGCGCACACCTGCTGGGAGAAGGACACATCATCTATCTCTGCTGGGCTAACAGGTCTGAGATGCCTCCACACGGAGGAGTAATCTTCCGCATAACAAATGAGCTCGGAAGGACACTTATTATTCCGACATCCAGGGAGATGTTTGATTATTCAAACAGTGTGACGGGGAGAATTATCGTGGGGCAGACTGTGCCTGCTCTCCCTCTCTCCTGCCCTCCCTTTCATGTGAATGCGGCATGTGTAAACCAAGCCAGGGGCAGATCCTGAGGCTGGTGGGATAAAATTGTACCCTCGGCACGGTCTGTGCCCACTCCACTGCAGGATCAACAGAGAAACTGGGTCTGTTTAGGGCGCACAAGCTTTTGATTTGCATCCTGGGTTGTGTTTACAAGTCTTTTCCACCTTATTGTGTTTCATTCCCTTCCCTTTTATTTTGAGAGCACTGCCTTTTTCTATCTTTGTCTCGCTCTGTCTCCATCCATCACTCTTTCTCTCTTACTCCCTCCCCCTTTCTAACTTTTTGCCAAGGCTGGGAGACATCAGTCTGACTAGCTTCCATTGGTTGCCAGTGACATCACCAAAGGCTTAGAGGAGAGAAACGTTAGAGGAAATTTTCTTGCTGACTGTTATTGCCCCCTTGTGGTAATACAGTGTAATACAATAAAGCAAACTATAATTTAGAGGACCGTTTGAAATACTTTGTAACACTTTGTGTTAAGTATGTGTATTGTACAGTATGTGTATTTTCTGAATGCACATAATACCCAAACAGACTCTGCATTTGACAAAATTTGTAGTATACAGAACATACTGCACTGGATACTATATCCCACAATGCAATGTGCTCAACCTGACCTTCCCTTGCCACAGTGAAAAAAACAGGAAGTACCTACAGCCCTGATTTTTTAATGAATTCAATTTAAACATTAAAGCTGTAACCTGCAACTTTTTTTGTTAACAATAAATCAGTTACTAAGCAAGTATGTAAAATATCAGTGTTCAAAACTGTCTCTTTACCGTACCCTGACGGTAAGCTTATAATACTAACAATTTTGAATTTGAGCTGTTTGGTCCAATTACCCGGGAAACAAGGTTTTGAGAGGGATGTAAAGTAAGCTGCAATGTTATGCTTAAGACAGAGGAGGCAGTAGAGAGGCGAAAGTTATGGCTTGCAGCTTTAAACCAGTTTGCAGAATATTGATTTAAAACCAGGTTTGAATACAGTTTCAAATACAGTTTTAATACCTTGCGGCTGGTGTAGTGTGCATGCTTCGCCAGCTTGCCATTGAGGGCTTGCAGAAACATCTCATCCGTTACCTTCCCCACGTTCATACAGGCCTCATCCAGGACTGCAAAAATGCCCTTATGTTGTTGTTCCACCAGATCCACGATGATCTGATTGTTAAAGTAGTCGATCTGTTTTAGGAACACACAAACAGTTTTATTTTACAGCTTTTTAAGTAAAGCCAGGCAGAACCACGTAACGGGAGTTTCAAACAACAAACATAAATGGAGAAGCTGTGAATGATTTGTTGGGCAAACCATCAAACCAACGTCGAGCGTGAAATAAAACGCACATGTTTCCAGGGGATGCCCTCTCTCTGATATTCCTCCTGCTCTTGTTTCAGCACCAGCTGAATAAAAAGCTGCTGAAGTTTCTCATTGCAGTAGTTTATACAGAACTGCTCGAAGCTGGACAAAAAAAGAAACATACAATATGAGCTGAGCAGAACAAATACGGCCACTAAAGAGCAAGACGTGTGGTATGCGGTCTCACCTGTTGTTCTGAAAAATTTCAAAGCCGTAGATGTCCAGGACCCCAATGACTGTGTTTTTTCCATGAACCCTGGCATCGTAGTTTTTCACCTCAATGATGTCATTGATCCTTCCCACAATCCAACAGAAAAGACGCTCATAGATGGCCTGCAAAGGGCACAAAATGGTGGAACAGCTTATTCACTCAATTAAAGGCATTGTGCTTTTTTGGAACAACGTGCATTAAAGCTGCAATGGGTAACTTTGGCCTTTCTAGTGCCATTTCTGTTTGAAGCATAACATTACAGGTTACTTTACATACTATGAAGCCAAACTGGCTTAATTATCTGACCCGACTGTTCACATTATAAATCACTGTTATTAGTTTATTGTTGCAAATCAGGGTGAGGTATGGAGACAGTCTTCATACCTTGGCCAAAGCATCACGACCATAACTGGCCTCCTGATCGGTGTGCTGTTTGTCAATGACATCACGACCGGTGGCCACAGTGCGGTACAGCAGGGCCTTCTCAACATTCTCATCTTTGGTGGACAGCAAATCTCCAATGACCGACAGCACCTTAGAGTTCTCAATGAGAGTCACATCTCCATCACTTCCAAACTTCAGATTCCCCTGGACAAAAAACGCAAAGATTAGAATGACACTAGCAATGCTTTTTTCACTTGTTCCAGAGGGACTCAAATTTCCTAAGCGCTTCCAAGCACAAAGCAAAGTAAACACATGTCAACAAAAACAGGAAATACTAAACCAGATGCAAGATGGTAGCCAGGATCTTGTAGACCGTCTGAATCTCGTCTGTGGTGAAGCCAATCACCTTCATGGCATCAGCGACGGCCTTAAAATCAGCGCTGTCATTTATAGACGACTGTGAGATCGGAAAGACAATCAGAGTGAGTTTTAGTTACATTAACAATAATGGTTTTAGCATCCTGTTTAAAACATCATCTTCCTGGTGCTGGTATAAATCTGGCTTCAACAGCCAGTTGGTCTTCACCCAAATCTAGACTGACTATAAATCCCTTCTTTTAGCTGAAATAAATCAATTCTTTTGACTTGGACCTCCCATTAAACCTACTATTACTTTCACATAAAATTTACAGCCAAGCAATTAAAACCTGGAAATTGCTTACACAGCATCTACAGCCCCTCACGTCTAAAACTGCAGAGCAGCGCTCGAGTTGCTAATTACTCTGGCACGCTGACGGCTAGCAGTTCCTGCCTGTCGCTGGACGGGGTGTGAAGTTTAGCCAGCGTGTGTGCTTTCAAAAGACTTGAGAACTAGCATTAAATGTTCGAAACCCTCCAGGCTGTTTGTTTCAAAGCTCTGTTAGCTCAACAATCCGGCCTGTTCCATGACGACACCTTGTTTGTTGCTATAAATGTGTTTTTGCTCCCACTCATTAAACTCCCTGCAGCTGCGATGGAGCAGCACTCATTTTGAATCCTGACTCAACAGGCTAAACACACGAGAGCATTACACCCTGAGTCACTGATCTGAAATCTGCAGTAAATGTGTGGTCTCACAAACATACAGTAGTCATTACTGTAACACCACGCTGCAAGAACACACGTTTAAACCTGCGACAACAAAAAGCAAAGCGACACTCAAACTAACATGCTAATGTTTCCATTTGCGATTCCATCTGCAGTGTTTTTCTTTGTCTTCAGTCCCAAAGGAGGTTTGAGATTCTTTACGAGGTCTATAAATATCGGGCGAAATTTTCCGTACAGCATTACATAAGTGACATTACAGCCCATAATAGTCTTAATTCGTTCATGATGCAATACCTTTATTTGGCCTCCAACTTTAATGTAGTTGTACGCTGTGGGATCTCTCTGAACGTGCAGCGAGCGAAGCTGAACATCTGGAGCTCCTTTAACCAGCTGAAAAAAATACACGCAAAAATACTGTTGACTTTCCCTGAAGGATCATTTTTTAGCATTGATATGGAGGAACATGCAAATTACAGTCTTTATAATAACGGTCTGTACAGCATTAGCAGGCAGACAAAGTAGTTTAACATCTTTTGATGGTTTAAACATGTTTTGAAGCACTAAGCCATTATTTTTTTAGGGACAATATTAAAAGCGGTGAACCAGAGAGCTTTGACTCTGTAGTCATAACCACACGTTCACATCTGTCTGCTGTGAATAATTGTAGGCTGTCGTACAAAAACAGACAGGCTGGCAAAACTAAATAAAAACAGTATCTGCACC
>JAZGTK010005289.1:0-22749 GCA_036877625.1 Ambastaia sidthimunki
CCGGACAGCTGCTGGGAAAGCTGCAGCATTATTGCGATGAGAAGAGGCTGCCGGTACGCGGCGGTGCGGAAGAGTTCGGGAATGGTCACTTTCTTTTCCATCTGTGTCTTAATACTCTCCTCTTTCATCTCCTGCATGTCCTTCCCCACATCCTCGTAACCACGGAGACGCACCAGCGCTGGAGAAAAATAACACAGTCTTGGAGAGCTGCCAAACAAATCTGCTTCCTCTAAATGAGACACACAGCTGCCAGAGTTGAGTAAGAACTCAGATAGAGACAATTCACTGTCAAACACGATTGATATACACTGACAACATCACACAGCTTCACAGGAGACAAACTAAACTAATACTACACTGTACTTTTTCAGTTAATCTGGTAGATCATTCATTAGTGCATGTGTTTGTGTGTATTGTATTTTTAATGTATTTTTTGAATGATTCTCCCATCATCTTCTATCAAGACTGAAGTGGAAATGTCAAAACCTGCTGTTGGGCTCTTGTCAAGTTCAGGGTCCAGCTTGTGCCTCATCTGTGAGGTAAACAAGCTACCCGGCTAACGTTCTCAGAAACACCGTAGTTCACTGTAGTTGTAGCTGTGGTTTACTGATGTAGTTCAGTGGAGATAAAGTTAGTCTGAGCTCTGTCGTACCTTTGCGGGCTTGTTCTTCCTGATTGAGGTTGATGAGGAGGTAGCGAGGGCTCTCCGGGCATAAAGGCAGCAGTAAACACTGCAGGATGGCGGGCAGGATGGTCAGAGCCAGAAGCAGAGGCCAGAGTTTATCTGAACCCAGAATAGCCTCCAGACCAAAGACCTGGATGAAAAAACACAAACACCTTTCAGTGTCTGGCATGTAACAAATTAGGTTGTGATGGCATAAATTTGTCTAGCAGACTATAAAAGAGATATTTCCCTAATGACCACCCAGCTAACAGTTTTAAGTCGTAAGAATGTGTATTCTGTAACTTTTCAAAATGTTTGTTCCACAAACAACCTAACCTTTTGATAAGCGGAGAGAACTTTTAGAGAATGTTAGGGAACGTTCTGAGAACGCTGGGTCATCGCTGTGACACAGAATGCTTTACCTGAGCGATTAAGATGCCCACGACGACACCAAGCTGATGCAGCGTCCCAAAAGCTCCACGTAGGGGAGTAGGTGACACTTCCCCAACATACATTGGAGTGAGACCAGTAAATAGACCACAGAACAGACCAATCACCAACCGACCAGCAATGATCATCTCAAATGAGGAGCAGAGAGTGCACAGCCCCATGAGTCCTCCACCAATCACAGCCAAGACGTTCACAAGAAGCATGGATTTACGTCTGCAGAGAGAGAAACAGACAGAGAGACGCTTAAATTAAATAAGAAACACTAATTCAGAGGAACACAGAGGAAATGAGAAGGACAGCGACCCAGCTAACAGGGAATGTTCTCAGAACGTTGGCTAACGTCATTATTAAAGAAGTTATTTAGGAACTTTCTTGCAGAACAACATTTTTAGACATTATATATTATTTTAAAAACATTATTTATCCCTATGTGATATTGCTATTTAACACTAAGTTGTTAAAATAGTTACAGAATCAAAATTTTTTTTATTTAATGTAAACGTTAGGTAAATGTTTTTATAACCTAAAATTGTTAGCTGGAGAGAGGAACAAGGTACAAAATCAGTCAGCAATGAAAGCAGAGAAGAGGTCAGTGTGACAGAAAGTCCACAGAACAGAAAACAATGAGCACTCAGTCCTGCTTTGAAAGATCTTGTTCTGACAGTGTGGAGAGAGACAGAGGTCAACTCTACTGCTCTGAGTGCTCCCATTATATTCAACTGCTTTCATCATTCATTAAACATTCACTGGCTAGTTAAAGCACCATTATGAGTTACTCTGATATATAAAAATTTATGTAACAAAAAGATAACAACACCAACAATGGATGCCCAAAACTTTAATACCTCCTATTTGGGCATTTTTGTTCTTGAAATAACGTTAGTATAATGTTTTTTAAATGTAAAAACACTAATAATTAGTAGTTAGTGGAATGTTAAAAAATTGCATAATGTTCAAATAAAAAAGCAGTAACATGAATACAATGTCTAAAACGTTCCTAAAACATTAAAAATAAAATTTTTTACAGAGTTTTTGTTTCTTAATGGAAACGTTATGAAAACATTCTAAAATTATTAGCTGAGGACATGGAAAGTCACAATCTTTAAATCAAAGTTTTGATTTAAAACCTAGAAGCTACAGAGTAAAAGTCTTTCACAAATACATATCTGTGGTCCTCAGGATCATGTTTTTACAGTCTTTAACTCACCTTCCAAATTTGTTGGCTATGACACCCACACTGAAGGATCCCACCATTCCTCCCACACTGAAGACGGCCACAGCAAAACTCCACACGATGGTGCAAACGCCCGGGCTGATGGGCTCGCCGTAACGCTGCATCCATGTGTTGTTAAAAAAGGCTCGCAATTTCTGACACGTTAAAATAAACAGTCTGTTATGATTGAGCTTCCATTTGTGTTTTCTTGAAGACTTTACTATTATTATAAAAAAATGACTAATAAACAAGTATATTCAGACTTTTGACTGTCACACACACACACACACACCTGTTCAGGTGCATTGATGACTCCTGTGTTGTAGCCAAACTGCAGGGAGCCAATTACAGCCGTTGATAAAGAAAACAGGAGGTAACATGTGACCTGTTTCTGTAACACACAACAGAAGCTTTAAATGTGAGTTATATGACCCAAACGTATATCAAAATATAAAAAGTGTACTTGTTGCTTGTCAATACGTCTGATTTTTACATCTAATATGTCAATACATTTAATACGTCTGATTTTTTCTAAATTGCTAATACTTTTTTATAATGTTTAATATTATGAAAATAATTATAAAAATGATTATTAATAACAGCTTTTTAAACATTCAAGACATGTCTTTAGTCTTGCTTTTGCTTGGATTGTGTTTCTGTAAACTCCTCGTTTTTTTCCCTCCCCCTTCACTCTATAACGTCTGACTGACCGATTTTTCTCAGGAAAACAATTGAACTCGTAACACTGAGCTCAGCTACTGTTATATTTACCCTAAACGCGAACACGGTCATAGCAAAACCTGTGTTATTAAAGCACCTGATTAATCAGCACAAAACAACAGTGTCCTAACAGCCCGCCTTCAGCTGTAAGACAACACCACCACAACATTTTGCTTAACAAAAGCCATCTGCTGAATCCAGGTTTCTAGGGCAACAGGACACAACAGTGCTGACAGGGTAAATTCTGGAGAATTTGACACAGGTGACCTTAAGCCCAAAGCTTACACCTACATATCCTGACTTCTGTGCTTAACCCTGTCATTATAAAGGGACAGAAAGTGGAAGTCCTGTAGGACTGATCTGATGCGGTTGTGTTTCAAAGCCCTTATTTGCATGTCATTCAGCCTTAGCTAAGCAAAAACACGCAAAGTAACTCAGTCCAAATGAAATGTGAACAGGAAAAGTGGATCAATAGAATTATTTCTGATTAATTTGATCTGTTTTTGTTCTTTTGCTCTCCCTCAATTTCTCTCTCTCTCTCTCTCTCTCTCACACACACACTCTCTTTCTCTCTCACACACACACCTCTCTCAAAGTCACAATGACTCAGTGAAATGATTCAGGCAAGTTTCAAAACAAATGTCAGCCAACAAACGTGTAACAAATGTCTTAACATCTGCGGCAAACTGTGAGCATAAAATAACTAAATCTTTTCACAACAGAATGATTTAATCTGCTGATGCTGCGAGAGTTAAGAGGATATAAATAAATACTAATAAAAACACCTTCACCGCTCGCCCAGCCTCTCTCTCTCTCTGTCTCCCTGTCTCACACACATTTATATCAACAAACATCTTAATATCCTGGACATCCAATCTTAAGTGACTCTGCCACTCCCTCATCGTCATAGCAACCTCCTCATGGTAACAGCTGTACTGACATTTCTTTCAATGGGACCAAAGCAACAATAGTGACATATTGGGATCCTGCAGGCCACAGCTGATTGTTTAATTAATTATATTGATTAACATTCGACATGCGTTCAGTGCTGAAACACTGACTGCCATTAACATCTGAACAGACATTTGCATAAACAAAACATTAGTAAGTCATACAAGACACACATATATAAAGTAACTGCATGCAGAAATGAAATTCAGCGTGTATGTGCTCAAATGCAACATATACAGTAAATATATTTGAGTTGCAATATACAGCTGCACATATATTTTAAATGCTTTGTAAACCAATGTATTCACGCATGCAACAATCCCAGCTAACAATTTTAGGCTGCGAAACGTTTTCCTAACATTTCATTAAGTAACAAAAGCGTTAAAAATGTTATTTGGAATGTTCTAGGAACGTTCAAAACGTCCAGTTTTCTAGACGTTGTATTAACGTTATATAAACATTGTTCAAACACTTAACATTTATTTCAGTAATGTTTTTAAAACGTTTCACCAACGTGAATAATGTTTTGATACATAACATTAAAGAGGTTCTACTAACGTTACCACAAGATCACTTTGACAGAACTTTTAGAGAATGTTAGCCAACGTTGTGAGAACGTTCCCTGTCAGCTGGGATTACAGTACATCGTAACATCAGGCTGTATGGTGGTGGTGGGACTGACCTTCTCCCCCTCCATCCCGGCAGAGTGGAAACGTCCAAGATTGATGGATTCAGTGTGAACGTGAGTCCTCGCACACAGTCCCGTATCCTGATCCGACACCGAGCACAACTAGTTCACCTTCTTAAACTTACCCTAAACATTTTAACATCAGCATCCGTCAGGTTAACTAAAACAATCAGACCTGGTTTCACTAGCACAACAGGTGTTCGTGCTGAATGCTGGTTTTCATCAGTGGGTTTGGTTATACTGGCACAACATGAGTGCTTTAGTGTTTCCTAAACCGTGTGAAATTATGACTTTCGTAGTAACTCACAAAGCAATTCAAAACCAACAGTTCATGTTAATACTTCATGAAATACGCTGTGCATAAATGCATATTATATATTATTTACTATCGTTTTGTTAAGTTTTTACGTAAAGAATAAACTCTCAATTCATTTTCACTAAACAACAATCAAACATAAGAGAAAATGATGGCACATGATGTAGCTGCTATAGCGCAGAGCATCAGTCCGGCTGCTGTTGTAAATAATATTATATTGAAATGCTAAACAATTCATTAAGGCTATTTTTAATAGATATAATGAGATATATACATGCATATACGATGCAATTACCGTATTTTGCTCGGTCGTGACCGCCCGTGCGCGCGGACGTCTCCCGTTCACCGACTGGCACCAAAGTCTGAAATTCCGCCGTTTTCCGGGCGCGCAGCGGATACTCGCGCAAACGCACGTTCCCCTTTGACAAATACCGGCGGCTGGGCACGTAAACGCACGAGTCCTCGTCTCCTCCCCTTTACTTCGGCGTGTTTCGCATCACGTCTCGTGATGCCGTTTCGTCATAGCGCCTCGTGATGCGGGAATACCGTATTCGGTGGGGTCGGGATGCGGGAAGCGCTCGTAGGGTGGGTGGGACCAGCCGATGATGCGACACCCGACGCCCGTGATGCTTTGCGCGGGTGACCTTGAGCGAGCATCAGCTGATGGATGCGACCAAATGGATGCAGCGCCGGCCGGCCGGGTACCACAACCTCCAGAGGATGGAGAGACGCGGCTCAGACCGTCTGGCCTTTCGTTTATGAATGAAAAACAATTATTAATTATTAACACAACGATATTTAATAGTTAAAACGTCCTTATTACTGAAAAACCAACAATGGGATCCTCCTATATGATGAGTCACGTGATCAGGACAGTATCTAATGCGGCAGTGTGTCAGTTCAACTACTGCAGGATTAAAAAACAGCAAGAAACCTCCAGATTTAGAGTTTGAAAAGGACATTTGTTTGCCTATTTAAATATTGTTGGTCTTTATTGACTAAATACACTTGACTTGCTGTTTGTTTTGAAAGTCAGTTTTTGTATAGATTCATACACTAATGTCTTAGCTACAAAAAGATTTCAATAAGTCACCTGTTTTTTGAACATTTTCAGTGTTATTGCCAAAGTAAAGCGCAACTGAGCAGTTTTAATGGCTTTTCAGCAATATTAAAAAAGCACAAATTATGACTTAAAATTCTTAAAAACGTATTTAAAAGCAAAAATAGAAGCAAGTAACATGAAAAGGTAAAATTTTAATAATAGCTTTAGAAAACTTGCCCCACATATAAACTGACAACCAATCCCAGCTATATAATAAAACTCTAAGACCACAATTTATAACTGAAAAAAATCATAAATGTAAAGTCATAAAAATCTAAGTTTTGAACCAGATGTTTGAAACAAGGTTGCTGGGGTAAGCAATACATAAATGCAGAGAAACGCCAAACGAAATAAAAACGTGTTTCAAGAAATGCACTTAGGCAAACGGTGGGACGTGATTTCAATAAGAAATACTTTACTGCCACCTATCGGATATAACGTGAAACAGCACCAACAGAAGCTCTGATATACGGTATAGTGCTTACAAAGGTGTCCAGATTTCTGAATTAATTTCCACTGACACATTTATCAGCATCTAATCATATGGGTAACATTAGCTGCAACTAAAGGCCTCTGGCTGAGAATTTCCTGCCAAATTAATTCAGTTTCATATAATTGTTTCTTTTTACACCAAAGTAACCAATTATTTTAGGCTGGGAATTTTGATATAGTCTAATTTGTACAATAAGGTAGAAAGCCATTCCAGTTCAGCACCTATTTTGGTAAAAAACAAATCCTTTAACAACAAAACATATTGGAGCTTGGCTGTTTTTCTTAGGTTGCCCTCACATTACAGACATTTGCAGTCACAGCCAAACTGTATGTTTAGTTCATGCATTTTTAAACACAGAGACTGAAAACCCACAGACCAGCGTGCAGAGTAAAAACTAAAAGGTCAGACCGACAAAGACCAAAACAAAAGCTGACCTCTCTCTTTAGCTATCTGCCATTTACCTCAAACATCACGAGGGCTCTGGTGTTCCTCCCAGCCCTGCAGTACCATACCAGCTCAGATTTCCTCTACAAATCCCTTGATTCTGTGTAGACGTCTTCCTATTGCTTCTTTAAAAGAGAGAAACCCAGTTAAAATCACACATTTTGGGCTTTAAAAGTTGTGAGACACTTTAGAAACCTATCCAGACAGATTTAGAAAAAATAACAAAACAGAGAAAGATAGCAAGTGGTGTTATATTATAAGCTCTATAATATTTTCACAAGCCCTCCGTGTTTGAGGGCACCAGTAGGTGCTGTTTTGTGTTCTGGGTACCAGACAGACATAAAGCTGCTGTTATCTTCAATCTCAAACGTCTGGTCCCACAATCTGAAGGATTATAAATTTTCATTTTTCAGCTTTACTTGTACCTACATTGTACCTGTGTAACTGTACCTGGAAAATGGATTTCTCATCGTTGCTGAATGAAAGCAAAAAATGATCAAATTTATATTATATAAATATATACTTGGTGAGTTTGAGTTATTTTTTACTCAGTCTGTGTTAAAAAGCTCTTTAGAAGCTTTGGTTAGTTCAAAACCACTTTATTTACAAATAACTGAATAGATGCTTGTACATTTTGGCTTACAGGCATTAAGGATATGGCCAAACATATTGTTATTGAGTACAAATATGGTATATAGATATATTTGCTATGTACATCAAAGATGTTAGAGAGTAAACAAACCAACCAACCAAAAAGCAACCAAAAAAAGAACTAGGGCATGAGGATACAAATACATACACACTAAAGGCGAGATTAAACCGTTTTAAAGTTGATTTACTGTATGCAGTTTGTTTATAAACACGCACATACATACATAAAATAGTCGATTTAAATGGTAAATCTAGAAAGTGTCTTTTCATAGCAAGAAAACAGCAACATTTCAGTGTGTAAATTTGGCCATCTAGTTGAAAAAAGGTTTAATACAGCCCCAAATGAAATAAAAACTGTATTTAATTTTTCAGTAACAGAAATAAATAGAAATAAGAATAAAACTGGATATACCCCATTTGATTTTCACTTGCCCTCAAACAAATGACTACAGCACATACATAAGCATTGAATGTCAATATTTCACAGAATAAATAATTATAAAGTGCATTCAACAGCTCATTTACATGCACCCGTCAACAGATCATGTGTATTATGCCTTATGAAATAAAATCGCAAGGGAGAGACAGAGCTGTTCAGCCTTTAATCTGCCCATAAGCTATGTTGCCATGGAAACCTCAGCATTCTCATTTGGCTGCATCTTTGTGTGTAAAACCCATGACAAAAGCCCACCTGCTCACAGACCACCCTTGACTTCTTGTGTAATGCACAAAAAAAATCATTTTCAACCGATCAAATGCAATACATAAAACGCCAGCATACACAACTTCTGAAATTTACATGAGCAAACATGACATACATGTACAAAACCCTTTATCTTCATTCTATAACACAAACTCAAGATTTATTTCTCGTCTCAGCCTAATTGATTCTTGACTGTAAGACTGAAACAGCACCTTAGTTTATAAACTACTAAAACACTAAGCTTTAAAAAAAATACAGCAGCATATTTTACATGTAAACCCAGTGCTTCAACCAGGCCTTGAACTCGCTGCTGCCCCCATGAGGCCTGGAGCAAATTCAGCCAAGCTTAAAGAAATGGAAACATGTTTGTATATTAGTATTAATCTTCATCGTCTTCCTTAGTAAAAATCTTCCATTCTCTTTGTTAACTTCTATTTACATTAGAATAAGTTTAAAGTACATACCCACTGTGATTTTATTTGTGTGGAAATTGATTTTTCAAGTTCTTTCTTCATCTGTCTACACACCCATTGTAAAAGTGAAACTAATTCATTAACTAAAGTTTAACCAGCATCTGGAGAACTTAACATGCAGTGTGTAAATCTTAGACCTTTTAACTAATAAAGTGCTCAGAGATAAATGTCCGAGGCCTGTGTGTACTCTTCTGGAAGTCTTAATCTACCTTCCTTCTGTTCAGCTTTAGTTCTGCCATTTAAATTCAGAATTGTCCACCTGCAGGGAAAGCAGACCCAGCTAACAGGGAACGTTCTCAAAACATTGATTAATGTCCTCTGGAAGTTCTCTCAAAAACGTTCTTGCAATAACGTTGGTAGAACTTTTTTGATCGTTATACATAAAAAAACCCAGCTTAAGTTGTTAGTGGAACGTTTTCAAAACGTTTAAATAGCGTTCTTATAATGCTTAAATGTTCCTAGAACTTCCAAAATAACGCTTTTAATGTTTTATTAATCAAACGTTAGGGTAACGCTCTTACACCCTAAAATTGCTGGCTGGGGAGATAGTGAGGAACTACTCGGTGGCTTTTAACCTCAGCTTCAGCTGTGGAACATGACCCGGTCCACGAATCCTTAATGACAAGGATCAAATGGATATTTTGTGACACCCCCATGAAGTTCCACCATGGGCTCGGTCCAGGTGATGACATCACCAGTGAGGTGGGTGGAGCAGGAAGCTTGATTATAGATCTCGCTAGACGTGAGAACACGCGACCACAGCTGCAGATCCGACATCTCGCCCACAAAAGACTGTGTAGCATCGAAACGGCCTCCCAGAGTGTCCTAAAAGGATTGCAAGCTACTGTGAGTATGTGTTTCGCTTATTTGAAACACTGACATGTGATCCTGCGAGATATACCTGCTCCTGTCCAAGGATGAAGACGCCTCCTGGTTTGATCGGATGCCATGGAGACAGATTCTCCCCAGAGCCCCTCTTCACACCGTCCAGATATGCCTCCCACGTCCCATCACGTGTGGACCACGTCACACACAGATGATGCCACTTGCTGTCCGTCAGAGAAAGAGGAAGTGTGACAGCCTAAAAGACATTTTAAATATTTTAATAACATTAATTCCATTAATTACATTTCCCTATAAATTATACAGACTTATGCAATTTGCATCTTTACATTTTCAGTCATGAAAAACTTTAGCCTGTGTGTTTTCAGAAGGTAAACAGTAATTGAGAGACAAGATTTGTTCTGCTGTAACATTAAAAACAACATCAGTTGAACGTCTTCAGACGTCATTCAGGATAAGCCATTAACTCATTAGGCAGGATGATGCAAACGGACGGGACACCAGCAGGAAGCGAGAGCTTTGCAGACTGTAGCAAGGGCAGGACAAGGGCACCATTAGGTTAACCTTTCTGTGTCACAGGCCAACAGGCCTATTTATGAGCATTGAATTTCTATTATTGTGTTCTGGTATGGCATATAATCAATTCAAATACACTGCACTGATGTTGTTTTTAGATTGACTGAAGGTATAACCGAGTTGCAAACACCCACATTTAATTGGGTGATTTTTATACCTTGTCATTAACTAGTAGCTCCATGGGGTTATTGCCCCACTCGATCAGCACAAGCTCGTTGGCTTGTCCCGGGACAGAGTAGGAAAATGGGGTTCCAATCCCAGGACCCGATCCGCTTTTCAACCACAGACAGACGGTGAGGGCGAAGATCTCGTTCAACAGCGTGCGCTTGATTCGGCCATACATGTAGTTGGTGCGCATCGGGAAACCAATCTGAAAAGCATCCGGATTTTTGGGCTTCTTACTCGATCCTGTTAAAAGTGAAGACAAGAGAGTCTGAAATAGATCTGATCTCACTTTCTTACAGTGTGACATCAAAACTGTTTAATGATGACTTGGAAGAAAAATAATATACAAATAATAGTAACTTCTTGTGGTTAATGTTTATTGCTGACATGCTGTTTTGTAGGACATATCATCACCTGCTTCTGGAGTCTTGTGAAGATTACTAAGAACTGTATCTAGTTTGTTATGAGCTCCATGGGCAGCTGCTCTTGACCCAGCTGGTTTGTAAGGGATTTGTGGATGATGGCCATGGTCGTCACTCTCGTGGTGTCCGTCGTCATGGTGACCATTGCTTTGATGCACATCATCGTGATGACCGTCGTCATGGTGATCATCATGATGGTCATCGTGGCTGTTGTGATGGCTGCCATGGTGACCGTTGTGCCGGTCATAGAGAGAACTGTGCTGGTGATTATAATTGTGACCAGAATGGTGGTCGTCAGGATGGTTTGCATGGTGAGTGTCATGGTGATCACCATGGTGGTTATTGTGGTGATTATTATGGTGGTCATCAGGTCCATGATGGTTGTCGTGGTGACCGTGGTTATGGTGACTGTCATAGTGATGATGGAGCTGATCTTCAAGCGCGTTGATTTTGCGTTGCAGCAGATCTCTGAGAGAACTTGAGTAGGAACTGGAAGAATTTCTGGTCTGTAAGAATATGAAGGACAGAAAAGATGAACGTAGAGAGATATAATTTTTACATTGCAGTGGCAAAAATAATCTCATATGTGTATCATATGTGAATTTATTAAAAATAGGAGACTGCCAGCACTATTGTAACTCAAGCACACAATTGTAAATACCTAAGCTTTGTATGAAAAGGAATGATCACTAAAATAAAGAAAATTTAACCAAGAACCATGTCTGAAACAACAAAACATGTCTTTCTAAAAATGAAGAACCTGGTTTACTGAAGAAACAACAAATTTTCACCATGTCATTAGCATTCACTATTAATATGCAGATAAGCATTATGACATCACAAGCCAGCCCCTCCCTCAATGTCGGCCTCTTTCCTTTAATTAGTGACAGTAAATCCAGCTTTACAGACATATCAGTCGGTGCTTAATGGCTCATCAGGGCAGATGAGGCTAATCAGTGCTGACAGCAGGTATAACATCAGTGTGCTGTGTGTGCACTTCCTCTCAAACAGCCCGCATCTCACCCAACTAACCGTTTCAGGTTGTAAAAACGTTTCTCTAATGTTTCCATTAAGTAACAAATACGTTAAAATCTTTGAGAAGTGTTCAAAATGTTTACATTTTTTAAAATACTTTTATTTATAAATGCTTTTGAATGTTCCATAAACAACTTAAGAATAATGTTTTTGATATATTGTGTATAAATAACATTTAAAAAGTTATATTAGCATTAATGCAAACATGTTTTTGATAACCTTGATAGAACTTTGAGTACATTAGCCAGCATTCTGAGAACGTTCCCTGGTAGCTGGGCAATCACTTTAGGCCACAAAAACAATGTTTGTCTGAATCCTAAATCAAAGAGTTAAAAACAACACATTCATTTATTTTCATGAAAAATAGTGTGACATGATGACTCTTCAGTTCTGTTTGAAGAATCTAACTGCACTGTGGCCCATAAGCTGTTTCTCTTATGATGCATGTTGGCTAGTTTGTTGTCTGCTATTTTATCCTACATGCTTACTCAAGCTGTGGGATCAGGCTAATTTAAACAAGCAAATCCCGGCTTCAGGATCTGGCACAGGAAACCTCCCAAGTGTGTTTTACAGAGCAAGAAAGAAGCTTATGTCATGCTGAATCGAGACGGGCCCTAAAAGACAAAATCTGAAAAGCGTGTAGAATCTCCTGCTCCTCAAAGCCAATCATCACTGAGTCTGCATGATACAACCAGTAAGTTTTAATATTCAAATGAGGATTGTAAACTCCTCCCACCTGCAGATTTTCCAGCCTCTCCTTCAAAGCCTGTAGGGTCCTTCCTGCTTGCTCAGGGGAAAAACTTCCATGTTTGCCCATATATGGAGAATTGGCTCTGTGATTGTCACTGCGATGTCCGTTCAAAGGGAAGTGTGGATCAGCGTGGTGGTTGTCATAGTGATGTGATGGATGATGGGAATTGTGGTTTGATGGGCTGTGGTGCTCATCGTGGTGGCCTCTCCCAAAGCTCTCGCAGAGGGTCAGTTTTGCCGTCAGTTCCCGGATGGTCTCCCGCTGATCCAAGATGGTTTCCTTCTGGCGTACAAGGCTCTCCCTCAGGTGAAGGATGGTGGCTTTGGCCTCATCAGAAATGCCGTGTCGGGTACTGCTACTGCCGTGACTAGCTGGCAGTCCACTGACCGTCCCGTGTCCGTTCCCATGAGCACTGCTGCTGGGCCCGTGTGCAGCCTCACCGGGTGTAAAACAGCTGGGGTCTGCATCTGCAGGGATGGGGGTACATACAAGTTTGGGTTGCGTTCCCCAGTCATATTCCAAACCTGGAACGCTACTAGCCGCGATCGGGAGCAATAGAGATAGCAGGAGAAGAGGGAAAATAGAGAGGGGGGGCAGGTGCAGTCCATGAAACATCCCTCTCCAGTACATGTGTTTTGAGAAAGGTATTTTAATGGCTTGATCTGTGCTTTTTGCCATCATCAAATTCCTCTTTACAAAAGGTTTGAGGTGCACCATGAGAACAGCTCATGAAAAAACACCAACATTTAGGAATCTGTCACAAATGTCCAAAAAATACATGGTGGAAATCCCTTAAGTTTATATGTGTTTTTCTTTAAACAGTTATAAATCCATCACGCATGGAATTCCAGTGTCTGCATGCACATTTTCACATTACTGTAGAATGGAGCAGAGGGGAGTGGCTGACTGTTCTCTGCCCGTCAGGAGGATGAGGTCTTTGGCACTCCAGCTCTCCAGAGTTTGGCAGTTAAGAGTAATCCTTTAATTTCCTGCTTTTGTTAGGCCACGACGCATTACTGTGGATTAGACAAAGGTACATTTTAGTCATAATGAAGCCCTGCCCCAAAAGCAATAATTACAATAAATTTACTAAACCATATGAGCAAAATGTACACACACACACACACACACACGGAAATCAGTCATCATCAGTTGAGCCAGTTGGCCCTGAGGTGAATGACATGAACAGCTGAAAGCTTTTGAAATCAGATTTCTGTTTCTCCAACGTGATGCAGATGATGAGAGATTTGAAACAATGTCAGCACCCAAGGCTGGCTAGCTAATGCTAAAACAAACACATGAGGTAAGATGACAGAGTAAAAGTAACAAAGAGACACCATCTCAAATGACTGCACCAGTGTCTTCTGCTAAAGATTTAATCTAGGGATATACATCATAATAACTAATGGAGAAAAATTGTGGAATCACAATTTTTGATACAAATCCTTACATCTTATAAACTTGTGCTCTGCTTTGTCATACATCACCAACAGAGAGACATACTAGTCTTGTTAAACCTAACCAATCCACCTGAGGATTTTCCACGTCACAGTTTTCCGACCTGGGAAGGGGCGTGTCCCGGGTTGACTGTCTAAAAGGATCTCAGTGGATTAAAAGCCATAATGGATTGGATTGGCATGTCTACAGCAGTATCACCATCACATGTTTATGGGACTGGACTGCAGTCAGTTCAGAAGTCTCTCTTAAGCTGCTTGCCCGTTCTGACCCAAACCATTTCTCACGCTGTACCGCACGCCACATGAACAAGCAACCAGACAGACCTCGTGTGTCAACCTTATGTGCCTCACAGAATGAGTGAGGATGTGAAAGATCTGCGAGGGTCATTTCTTCTGCTCTTGTTGAACTGTCAGCAAACATGACATCATCATCATTTTGACCAGTGCTTTTATATAATCTCACTCTAAAGAAATCTGTAAAAATAGAGCACTATATTACTACTACTATTTATACAGCTGAATACATGAGATCTGGGTCTCGGGTCCCCTGAATTTAAGTGACAGCCTTGATCTCAACCATACACGACTCGTATTGATGCTAAATCAATTTCCCTGATCATTCATAATGTTCATTCAGAGTCTAATTCGTCAGAGGCAGACAGACTAATGCCAAGCTCTTTAAATCTGCCTGTATTATGTCACAGACTGATGTCACGAGTGGCACATATTACAGTTTTATGTATGACAAAGAGCATTTTAAGAGAGAGAAAACCAAGGCCATAGCCACAGTGGTGGCAAACCAATGGTTATAACCTGGGCTGCAAACTGAAAGCCTGCAGGTTCAATCCAAAACTGACTTAAGTTCTTCGCTTAATTAACACAGTTTCTTTCTGTAATAAAGTTACTGTGGCCAAAAAGCACTTGCAAAAAAAAAATCTTAATTCTAACCATAAAACAATTTTATGTCAATCTTGAATTAAATATAAAGTTTACCTGAAAAATAATTTGAGACAAAACGGCTTAAATACAGAGCAAATATATTTAGTTCAGTTTAAATATTGCACAAGGCTCACACACTCTAAATGTTCTGAACAGGTGACATTAGGACAAACTGAGATTTGCTCAGCATGTTTTCAGGTCATTATTGACATATTGCCCTCATAAGAAAAACATTAAGCATGTACACAACAGCAAAAACAAGTTCTCTAAAATCCACTAGCAGTTTGTCTGAAACCAACATGTTTTCATATTGTTTTTGAACAATAGCATTGCTCGTAACATTTTCTAGGTAACATTTCCACAGTACTGAACTTAACAAACATCTTTCATTCAACATGACACTAAAATACATCCATAAGTCTAAATTATACCTGATATAATTTCCATAAGCTCCATCATGAGTGTTACAGGAAGGGTAAGAAAGCCATGCAGTCACTCTGCAGACCTGAGGCTGGTTACTCTGTTCCAAACACACTGATACGATTAAAGGGATTTGCTTCAAGAAGGATAATTTTAACTCTCCACTCCTTCATTCCCTCCCATTTTCTTATGAGACGTCTTTTCATTTGCCTCTTTTGTGGTATTAAATGTTTTAAACAATCATTTGGTGTTTTCCTTTTTTTCCCTAAACTGCATTTGCCTCAGAGTGGCGTTCATTTTCTAAAGTTTATATATTAGGGTATAAAATGCATGAAGCGGAAGTTGCAACCAACTTTAATATTCTGGTGGAATTCAAACTGAAATGGAAAAAATGGGGGCGTGGCTTGTTTGTTGCACCGGAAATTAATTGGCTCTTAGCTCACAACAGACTACCAGCTGAAGGGAGTAGTTAATGCCTCAGATATATTTTGATTTAATGTTGACTTTAAACATAAACACAAAAAGTCTCATACGACCTCATTACTGTATATAACTATAGCCCACCACAACTTGCCCACATGAAGTATTTAAAGATGCTTCATAATCCAGATCTCTAATGTGCTTCTTACTATTCGTGTTGGCTGAAGTGCTAACTTTAGTGTAGAAGATCACTGCTGACCCCAGTCAGCCTGGTTATGGCATCACTATAACAGATTCAGCTCTGAGGACCTGTGATCAAACACGCTTGTGATCATCACCCGTGATATAATGGGCATCAGTCCTTAATCTAGTCACACACGCTGTGCCAGCTGGCCTGGAAAAGTAGAAGTGAGAGGTTCACATACAGAGAGATCAGGACATATGACGACCCACCAGGTTGAGTTTAGATGACAGGCTAAATAATGTGGCTACACTTGTTTAAGCTTCCAATGATTAACTGATGTGATGATCCATTTACACTTGTAGTGTAAGACTGAATGTTCAACTTTTAACAGAATTAACAGAACACACACAAAAAACAAGCAGCAAATCCCACCAATTACCCAAGTTGTCATCCTACCCAAACTTTCACCAGTTAAACATGTGATTCTACTTCTGACTAAACTGCTACTGTAAGACCAAGAGCCTCCACGGCAGCTCTTGTGTAATCATCCACTTACAGATGTAATAGATTCTTAATTAAGAGCTTCTGTCTGTAGGTCACTCTCCTGTGTTTTTATAACGCTCTCCCAACGTTCGGTTAAAGCTATGGTAACCTGATGCTTATAAATTTGACTTACATTTAAAAAAGCCATTATGTATGGAGACTGTGGACAGCATATATAAGCCACTCTACGTATGGAGATTTCATTATGAAGCAAAAAAATTAGCCTTTGAGAGAGAAAAAGAGTGAGAGAGAGAGAGAAAGAGTTTGAGAGATACAGTACTGTTTTTTGTTTACTTTTTTCTATTTCAATAGAAAAAAAGCTTTCAATAGCTTTTTTACAGCTCCTTCCTGGCTGTGTTGGCAGTAATCTCTTTCTCTTTCTGTTGTGTGTGTCAGGACAAAGCAACACACACACACACGCACACACACGCACGCGCACACACACGCGCACACACACGCGCACACACACGCGCACACACACGCACACACACACGCACACACACGCACACACACACACACACACTTGAATGGCTGTCTGCACATGCGGAGGGAGTGAGGCATTATGGATTCTGTGACAAAATCTGTTTTTCACACTGACTGTTAAAAAAACTATTGCAAACGTCTAAAAGCTGCTACTCTGATTAAATAATCTGGGTCTGAGATGGACCAAATGCAAAATTCAAAAGGTCATGGGTTCGATTCTCAGGGAAGACACAGACATATCAAAGTACATCTTGAAAGAACTGTAGCTCACTTTGAATAAACGCCTTCACTAAATGCATAAATGTAACTGCTAAAATTGTGAGACATGATGTAATGACTAAAGCGTGCTAATAACAGCACCACACTTAAACATGAGAACACATTACACCTTGTTTATGAGGCTGACATAGCAAAGGGATATAAAGAGGAGGTTTATATACAGATGGACCTCTGCCCGGTGGCGCCACCTGCTGGCCAGTGTTACTAACGCTGAAGTAGTTCAGAGGTGAGTGGGTGCATCCAGCCATCTCCATGCTGAGCACATAAGACTGCAGCAGTCTGTCTCTCCTATTCACTCACTCCTTCTCCTTCCTGGCTCTCTGTCTGTCTGATGGGGCTACAAAATAGAAAAACTCTCGTGTCACTACCTTATACAACTATCAGATTCACACAACAAACCCAATACGAACTGAACGGCAGATAAAGCTACAGAGATGAAAACAGCTCTTGTGTGTTTAAAATTGTGTTTAAGATTATCTCCGTCTCTGTTTGTAAAATACGGACTGTTACCTTAAACATTTTATTCTATATAAATTACATGTAAATGCAACTAAAAGGAAAACGGAAAAATGTGAGCGTAACCTTTTTTCCACTGGGAGTTGATTGGCTCTAGAAAAGTAGACATTTTAAAGCTTGCAGCAGACAGCCGTTGGAGGGGAGGGGTTAACGGCTCTGGCTCCGCCCAAGCCGTCAGACTGACATCATCAGAAAAAGGCTGCTATTCCAGAGGGAAGTACATCAGATTTTAATAAAGGTTACAAGGACACATGAAATGTAAAGACGCAATATAATGCACTGATAAAAAAATAAGAACAGTTTTGATTTGATGGTGAATTTAAAACGACCCGTGACGCTTGATAAACCGGAGTGAGGTGTTTGTCAGTATAGAATTCCAACCCTTATTTTTCCTAGAATTGCACTCCTAAACACCCACACACACGCATCCAGTAACCTCAGCTCCCGAGTCGGCTCTGTGCCAGACTTTTTAATGTCATTAACAGGTGGCTTTCCAAAATAGAATCAAGAACTGCTCACATACTCTCTCTTTCACACACACACACACACACACACAGAGACGCAGTAAGATACAAACAAACAGGCATGAAGACCATAGGCTGAAATCTCAGACGACAGTCATGAAGTAACAGATGACTGACAGAGACAGACATATCCTAACGGCCGGACATGGGATCACGCCCATGACCAGACACAAACACCCCCCACCCCAACGCCAAGCAGTAAAATCAGTGTGCCAAACCGACGTCCTCTCTTGTAAAACGCTTACTTTCTCTCTGGCTCTGAGAAAACCTCAGCAAATACAGGCTTCAGGTATTCAGCAGTTGTAATGTTTGTGCTGTTGCGTATAACTGCCATTGTTACGTCACCATTAAGACCAAATATGTGTTTTTCTTACAGAAAATCTGCTACTGATGGTACGTCCTGCCTCGATTACTAGCACACTCAACAGAACAACAGAAGGTACACCAAACAGCACAGACATCATGTGTTTGACAACACTTGTGACTCAGGCCACACAGCAGCATTAGCATGTTTTGTTAGCATGTCCTGTTATTCCATTCTAGCAGTTGCCACATGGTAATTTAATACAGCTAATGAGTCAAACCAAGAACAGCATGATATGTTTATATATGGCATGTTCTGTATACAAAGTTTCCGGTGTGCTACTGCAAAACCACATGAAGCTTTTTGTTGCACAGAATGTTGTATATGACTGTCATTATATAAAACATTGACATTTTTGACTTGTGCCATGAAGTCTGGTTCCGCTGTTCTGGCCAAAACCCGCCCACGTAAACAACAAGCAACTGTATGAGCGAAATGTAAAGTCACCAGCCTCAGTGTGTTTTGTTGTAAGTGTTTAAGGCACAGCTGCGTAAGAAATCATGACACCACAATATTAAAAGCAGCGTGGGGGCTGCGTTCAAATCATTTCAACTGCAATGAAAAAAAAGCAGGACATGTGTGCAGACTTTGTAATTAGAATTTCTAAACATATATTCGGTTGTAAGTTGTGTGTGGAAATCTAGTTTCTTAAAACACACAGCACCTATTAAATATCTGATTCCAGCCCGGCACGTTATGGCACATTCGGTGTTTTTCCTCAAAAGCTCTCACTCCAGCAGGCTGGCATCTTAAACACAACAGTATCCTGGATGAAACTGTACACACGACTTGTAGGAGAACATGTTTGGACCTTGCAAGTTTTACAAATTCTGTCCAGTTTTGTGTGAAAGACAGGTTACCGGGTCAGTAAACAGTCTGCGGGTTGTCTGCCACTCTACTAATCAATTTACTAAATGTACTAAAATATTCATAGAAATGTTCTGATCTTCAGTTTCATCATGTTTTTGATTTGTAGAACCACCAGCCTGACCCACCACTGAATTCATCATTCACATCTTCAAGCTCTACAACATTCATGTTCACACCATTTTAAAATGATGATGTGTGACCGGGCAACAACTTCCTACAAAGTTGTATTTTCTTTCCCACACCTCTCAGCTTCCATCAGCCCTCCATTCTGGTCTCCACATCATTAACATACTCAGCCAAATCCTCCTGAAACCATTTAGAAAGTATCACAGTTAGATTAAAAACAACCTAAACAAGCCTAGATTGATCTTGTTGGATAAATTTTTTATATTTTTCTGCATTAACTATTCATTTGTGATCTTATCTAAATATATTGATCCTAACCCAGCTTACAACTCTCTTACAAGTTGTAAGAGAGTTTCCCTACGTTTTCTTTAAGTAACAAAAACGTAAAAAATGTTATTTTGAATGTTCAAAACATACAACAAACTTAACTTTAAAATGTTTCACTAACAAAAAAATAACTTTTTGATATATGATACATAACTTTTAAAAAGTTAAATGTAAATTGCAAGCACATTTTTGGAAACTTTTCAGAAAACTTTTAGGGAACGTTAGCCAGCGTTCTTAGAACATTAGCTGGGCATCGTCTAAAAGAACTTAGATGCCATTTCAAAACAAGCCATTGCCTGTCAGTTACTTATCCGGATTCACTAAAGCTGCAAATCAATCATGTGGTCCACATTCATTGTTCCGGAAGAAGAGGTTAGGACAGGGAATGCTTTGGCTGGGGGGCACCAAACTTCCGGTGGGCTCGAAGGGTTGATGGGGCGCGGTGGAGGCCGCAAACGCCGACACAGAACCTTCTCCGGTGATGTCATCAGCGAGAACCAGGAGGGCAAGATTAAACTCACATTTTTCATGGCCGTAACAGGCATTATGCTGACCGTGCTGGGAATGGGCACGGAATTCTGGGTGGAGCTCATACCATCAAAGACCTTCTACAACAATCAGACCTGCCTGGCTGCACATTACGGTCTGTGGAAATGCTGTACAAAGACTTTCTGGGTGTCAGATATCGACCTAAAGAGGGAGAGCTGTGGGCCATTGGACCTACAGGGAGGTAAGAGCAGATGTTTAGTGTAAGTGGTCAGTAATTAAACAGATGAATAATATCTGCTTTAATTGAAAATCTGATGAGGTAACGTCACTTTTTGGATCCATTTATAGAATCCAATTGTACCTTCTTTAAGTTTTACACCACTGGAGAGAACGTTGTTCTGTTTCAGAAAACACCTGAAAGAGGTGAGTCCTCTACCCTGACTGTCTTCACATCTTCCACCACTAATATGCTCCTGGAGCTTATCATAATCACAACAGTTTTAGGTTGTAAGAACATTTCCCAAATGTTTCCATCAAGTGACAAAAACGTTTTTTACATTGTATTAACATTATTGCTTGGTTAAAAGAACATTATGCAACTATGCATTATACATTTTTCATTCTGTAACTTTTAAAAATTTCACCAACAACTTTAGGATAACTTTTTTGATACATGAAGTTACTGCAAGAACAGTTTTTGATAACTTTGAAAATCTTTTAGAGAATGTTAGCCAACATTCGGAGAATGTTCCCTGTTAGCTGCAATATGATACTTTAGATGCCAACATCAACAAATACAAGAAATAAAATTAGGAACCTATTAACACAATCAGTCATGTTAAATACAAAAGCAGCTAATATGCGGTTTCACTCTCTTACATTAATTTAGCTTTAAGACCATTATGCTAATCAGTCTTATTGTCATTGGTTAAGGCCTCTCTTCTCTTCACCCCTCAGATCTGACGGTAGCGTCGGCCATGTTTGCTATCTTCAGTCTCTTTATGATGGTGATGGGTGGTATTTGCATCATTATGGCAGTAAGCAAAGGAGTTCAGTTTTTTCTGAAGCCAGCCTCTGTCTGCTTCATTCTGTCAGGTATTCTAAATCATTTCACCTCTAAATGACAGATTATACTTATTCTCCATAGCCAAAAACATCTGGACATCCAAATGTGCTTGTTAAACTTTAATTTTAAAACCATGATCTAACCTTTGTACATACCACAGTTTGAGTGGAAACCACTGCACATCACAAAAGAGTCTGTAAATAAATGTGAGATACACAAAACCCATCATTGACAAAGACTGTTATAGCATAAACGTCTGTTTTCTAAAAGGCAAGAGACACAATATAATTCTTTTCCCCTTCTGTCTCTCATCAGGTGTCTTAATTTTCCTCTGTCTCATTGTCTTCCACCAATCAGTGCTTTCATTCTTGGCCAGTGACCAATCTGTACCTCTCCACCATCAGATGTCCTGGTCTGTGACATGTATGGGCTGTGCTGGAGCTCTGGTTATTTTTGCTGGGGCTTTATTTTGGGTTCTAACTCTTCCATACAGTCTTTGGGAAAAGTGCCTACCTAAAAAGAACAGCGACATCTAGCAGTGTGGAGGTTGAAGTGAACCTAATTTTTGCACTGGATTCTGTTAAAACTGTGGAACAGATAAAAGTATCGCCACACTTTCTGGAAAGCCAGTGGATTCACAGACTGCTTATCCACTGTTAAAAGCCTAATGCAAGCCAGGATATGTGTGAAGAGAACATAATCTAATGTTTTGTTTTTAGTTTGGTGGTTGGCAGCGTCCAGCGAGGGTATTAAACAGGAGCTGGCAGTGGAGAATCAAGTGAAGGAGATGGAACAGGACGTGGGCCAAGTGTGCTGGCAGATTGCATGTGTCATCAGGAAGAAATGGTTCAGTGATGTGACCATCAAGCCTTAAATATTAATACCTTTAAAGTAAATAAACCTTAATAGGGAATTGTTTTTAATTACATAAACCATATTCACAACCCTGTTTGTGGAAACACAACTAAAGCCTTTTTGTTGTCATTTACGGTTTTCTACATAAAATAATCCTACATAATGTAAAGAAGATTTTTGAAAATATCCCCTCGATATTTAATATTGACTGAATAAAATCAAAGATT
>JAZGTK010005290.1:0-22747 GCA_036877625.1 Ambastaia sidthimunki
GACTCGGGGTCTCCGCTCGGGGCTTCCCGAGCCACCACGTCCAGGCTCAAGTTGTACGGTAGAAAGTTGTTCCCGCTTTCGGTGAGACCGCTGAGGGCGCGATTGAGAGCCGCCCGTACCCGAACCGGCTGGCGGGAAGGCAGGAGGGCACCCAGGCGCACGGTGTGTCCTATCCGCGCAAGGATGTGACAGGGCTGCGGGTGAGAATGAGCAGGCTGGATGAACAGGGTATGGAGAAGGAATATTTGCGATCCYAAATAAAAGTATACCAAGAATCTGTAGAAGATGAAATTCATCCTGCTTCACTCTCAAAGGTGGTGATGAGGCATTGTCAAAAGATAGCATTGCTCGCCGTGGTTTCTGGTCTTTTCTATAATGTCCTTTATTATTTTTTTGTGTGCAGGATGGTGTATAAGGAGTGATCTATGGAGTTACTGTGTGAATGTGATACTCTGCTCAGGAGAGGAGGGGGTTCGGGAAAGGCGGGGATGTCGTTGCGTTTACACCCAAAGAAGCGCCGGAGAGGCGGTAATGGTATCATTAAAGAACAGCACGAGACAGAACGACTGCAAAATAGACTATACGTACCCTATACATGCATAAACTATACAGCCCTATTTCTATCCCAACGGCATGTTTATTGCAGTTTAATCATCATAAGACAATTAAATTAATTACAAATTGTTTTAGAAAACTTATTAGAAACAGGATTTCAACTTCATTAAACGATTCAGAATCCCTCCAAGAAAAATCTAACACACTTGAGTGTAAATTCAGAAGATTTCTCACATACAATAAAATTGTGTCTTTGGTATACACACTGTTGTCTATTTGCATTTGTTTCCAATAAACTGATTAAATTAATCATTAATCATCATGCATTACATTTAGTATCACCTATTAAATAATCATGTCTGCAACCATAACAGAAACAAGCTATAAAAGATAAGAGGGAAGAGAAACACTGAAAAGATAATAGAGTATCTCTGACAGTAGGTGAGGTTCTGTTTGGATCTTAAGATCAAGGATTTAATACGGGCCAATCATGTGATAAAATGGAACCCACTCAAGGTGGACTGAAGCGCTGTCCAATCACATTCCTTTAAATGCCTAAAGAACTAACGTAACCCGGAATGTGAAGATAAGCTAAATAACCTTCCTTATTTTTTAATATAACTGAATAAAATTTAGAGAGATTCAGCTGCTGGTTACATTTCCCTGCTAGTTATTAAAATCCTAAGCTGTGGTGAATGAAAGGTCAGCAAAGGGTAAACTGCTTTATTTCACAATAACTAAAGATATGTATGGGTTCAGTATAACCTAGCGATATAGACGAGTCAGCGAATATGCTGAATTGTTTGAGGGTAGACAGTAGCATCGGCTGCGTTTCAACATATTATCCTGTTTCTGTCAAAATGGTGCGGATTGTGTTCCTCAAACAACAGGAGCCAGCAGACAACAAGGACAGCTTAGCTTTTGACTTTTCACACATTGCCACAGCGTCTTTGGGAAGCAAATCCACAAGCAAAATGAAAAAGATGCAAGCTAATGCAGCAACAAGAACATTTGATTATGGACAAAACTCATCATAGCTGTTACATTGTATTTGTGTTACTTTTTTTTTACAATAAAGCCTCCCCAAAGTACATAATTGGGTTGGTGTGCAACATGGCCCAGCTTGCACAAACATTCAGCCTCATTAGAAGCCCCGCTGTAGCAGCTGTCACACGAACCATTTTCTGTGTGGTGCAACTACCCAGCCAATTTCACAGAGACGGTATTGATCACTGTATTGTATCAACCGATGTGAGCCCGGTCTATTTCCCTCAGGGGTTTGGCTCATGGTTAATGTATGCGTCTTTGTGTCTAAAGGTGTTCTGATAACAGGTGAGCACTGGACCATTGGCTCTACACCTGTGCTGTGTGTTTTTTTTTAAAGCAGAGGAAATCCTGGTGAGATTAACAGGAAGCTTGTGTTGTGATGCTAAGGACAACACCAATTGAATTAAGGACTTTATCTCTCCAGGGAAAAACAAGCCAGAGCAAATATGCAGACATTTGTCAGTGTTTAAATCGCACCTGCAACCAGCAGATAACTGTCTGGGTGTAGAATGCTCCTATGGCTCATTTCTATTTTCACAAGCTAAACAGAGATTTTCACAAGCTAAAGTTAAACAGAGATTTTCAAGAGCCTTAGGAGGGTGTATTAATACCTTCAAGAAATGAGTCTCATGACTGACCTGCAGGAGAGTCATTTGCAGAAGTTGACAAAGTGTGACTGAAGCATGTAAATGTAAAACCTGCATTACTGTCATAAAACAGCTGGGGTACAGTTGACATGTTACTTGATGAGAAACCACAGGCCAAGAACTACAGGTGGTTCAGTTGACCAAAATTACAGCTGCAGGCCAATACAAGACTCACTCAAATACTCCTCAAGGTCCAGATTCAGACCAAGATCAAAAGCAACAGCAGGCCATCCATTTTAATGTGAAATAGACAAGGCAACATTTTTTGCAACATCATTTAAAACACAAATCACATATGTTGGTTGAGATACCATTTAACACTGTGTAATTTTTTTAATTTTCTGTAATATAGAGACAACTACTGTCTGAGGTCATTATGACCCCATGATGGAAGCATGATGGGAATTGTGGAGTTGATTGTGGTCTGGTCTGAGACCCAAACCCAAGCGACAAGATCCAAACCAAAACTAAAATTTTCTCAGATGTTGCCCCTGTAGTCTGACAAAAATTGAAGAAATGAAAAAATCCTATTTTCCAATGTGTTTTCTTTTTGAGATGGATCAGAAACGTGTTATGTGACCCTTCTGTTTCCTTTCAAAGAGTTGTGTGGATGCAGGAAGGTGGTCAGCTTGAAATGTCATGGTGCTGTCGCAACATTCCTCAGTCGTGCACAGTTCCACATGAGCGAGAAATGTAACGATATGGGGGTGGGGTCGTTCTGTACACTCTTCAAACCAGACAGCCTGAGCAATGAGAATCACAAACCTTTAAAGCTGTTTAAATGACCCGAGCTGTTCTCCAGGGATGGCAGATGTAGATGATGTTTTTTAAATAAACTGACTGAGATGTCCTTTTTATGAAGAGAAAATAAACAAGATCACTTCTGCTGAATCACCTATGCAGACGAGTAGTATTTGCAGTGTATTCATTATCCTCTCAGGTGACAGTGAATAATGCCTCCCTCTCTCTCTCTCTCTCTCTCTCTCTCTCTCTCTCTCTCTCTCTCTCTTTGAAAACTTTCATTGACTGTGCATCTGTCAGATTCTTCCATCCCTAATAAACAGTCTGTCAGATGATTGAACCACCTCCAGTATTTAAGAGTCCTGAGAATCCGACAAGTCATAAATATTCTAAAATGTGCAAACATTTATTTGATATCAGCATATTGCACAGTTCCTGAAAATCTTCTCCAAAAATAGATGTACAGTGGCCCCAAAATATATTTGGACAACTTGGATAACAAAACTTCAAACCAAATGGGATTTAGTGTAAAAACAAAAGGCCAAATTAAACTTTTCATACTGTTTCATGAACAGAAATACAAAAATTGTGTTTTTTTTAATGAAGACAGAAAGTGTACATTATAGTGGAACATGTCATTGGTTACTGTGATGGACAACACCTGTGGTTAGGACACCTGGGGGAACTTAAGAGTAGCTAACTTCATTTTTCATATATGTAATATATCTAATAATCATCTTGGAGCATTGGGTTAAAACTGGCTGAAGTTAAATGTATTAATTCCTAGCAAGACCAGCATTATATGTTTGCAAATAATTTGTTTGCAGTTTGGTTTAATATTTCTTATTTAATGCATTGGAATCATTAAAACTCTTTAGGACAACTGTACATCATTATAAAGACAAATATGCTCTTAATTTAGAAAATTTTTAATTTCCCCTGGTGTCAGACAAAAATAGTATGAATTTCATAAAATTATTAACCATTGTACAGAAACTTAGTCTGCTTAGTCTTTAGATTACATTTTCTTTTTTGGAAGTGTTTATGACTCGAATGTGAGAGTAAGTTAAGGTATGAAGTCTGGAAATGCACCTGTGTGAGCAGATGCATTTATCCAAAGAAACTCTGATAGTGAACTTTCAATCAGTTTGGGTTTTCCTTAGGAATTAAACACATTTACCATGGTGTTTCCAGCATTTCAGTTTTCACCACATATGTGCACCGCTTTCATAACTTTTCATTTGTCTTCTCTCTAGTGCAGTTTACTGTGTGGGTAACTTCAGAAAAGTCTGTGTTGATGCAGTAGCTCATCTCTAAGCTCACTGTAGCTGCTCCTTCAGGCCTTTTATTTGTAAAGCAGCAGTGAGGTGCAGAGGTTCTGCTCCTTTGGGCTTAAACATTTGATTTGGGCACCAAACCTCTTACCCTTAAAAAAAATAAACCTCCTCCTTTCTCTCTCTCTCTCTCTCTCGCTCTCTGTTTTCTGTTTGCAATCGCCTAAAAATTGGAATTCGGTTCTTAGTGAATTTGGATTTGTGCCAGAGGAACTCTTTATAATGTGGATTTGTTGCCAAGTCTTTCCTTTCAAATTCTTTGCCTCATTACATGACTGTCTAACAAGACAAAAACCTTGAGACCAAAGGATTGCAGACACCTGGTCAACAGTGACTGCAGCTACAGAGCTAGTGGGGAATAAAGAGTGAACCCAAAATAATAAGCCACACGAGAAAACAAAGTTACCAACCCCAGAAATATCAATGCAGCTGATGCAGGTGTTGTAGTTGTGCTGGAAATTCTTTAAACGTTATTTGTAATGAAGGTTTTCTGTATTTTTCATAGCTGGTTTATATCCGCTGATATGCCTGCTATGATTACAATCTTATTTAGTCTTGTGTTTAGTTTCACTTCAAATCTCTCTTCAAGCGCAAAGTAAATTGGTGATATTCAATCATAATTTTACGGTGGGCGTCTCATTTTCGTGTTTCCATTCCTATTTCCACTCAATCTCCCTCTTTATATAACACTACAGACGTCTTATTTTTCATTTCTCTAATTCCTTCCGAACACAATATCCAAATATATGGATTCTATTGTGTGGGAAGACAGGTACCCTGTACTTCCTTAATTTCAGTCAGACCGGTTCACGCATGAACACACTTTTTCCAGAGACAAAAAGAACAGACACATCACAGGGCCTGACGAATCAGGTTATAATATTCTGAAGTGATTTCTAGTCATAGCAAAGGTTGATGTGATGCATGGTCTATACAGCGTTCATAAGATATAAACTGTCTTCCGTTAACAAGTTCACTGATTCACATTCAAAAGTCTGATTCTGAGTGGTTACAGACATATTCTGCTCATTTCCTGCACTTGTAGACAGCATTAAAAAGGTTAAATGTGTCCAGCAACATTCACACTATTCAACACAGTCATGTAAACATCACCGAACAGATTCAGGCTGATTCAGATTCAGAATTCTGGTCAGGTTGTGGTATGAGAACTTGAGCAAAGGTGAAGCAGAACAGGTGGATTTGTTGCCTTTGTGTTCTGGATTAACCCCAGTATTACACTTTCACATTTGACCGGTTGTGCTCAACCAGCTGAATAACACAGTTAACTCACATTGTGTTCAACTTCCTCCTGAGTATACACACTGTGCGATCAATTGTGTTCCAGTGATGTGTGATGGCCAAATCTCTCCACGGGTTTGATTTTTAAATCCAATATAAATTCATGTTCTAATTTATTGTTTACACAATTCCCGGTTAGGGGCATATGAAATACCCCTTCACAACTGAACTATGACCAAGCAACCAACACTATAAGTTTATTACATAAAAATACTATTTTGGTAAAATCATTTGTCAACATTAACTACCTTAGCTAACATGAACTAACAGTTTTTAATACTTTTACAGCATGTATTAATCTTTGAACAGTTACCAAAACATTTTAAATCAAAAGGTAGCATTAGTTCATGAAGAACAGTTTTATTTGCATTAAACAACATTAACAAATATTAATAAATGCTGTAAAAAATTATTGTTTAGTGATAATTCATGCTATTATAGTCATGTACTTATGCTTATGACTGGAACCTTTTGTAAAGTGTTACTATTTATTTAAATAAAGTCACAATTAGTTGCATCTCAGTTCTCACTATACCTATAGGACCTCAGTGAGAGCAAGCAAAGACACCTCACTGCTGGACACTGATCTCGTGATTTCATAATTTTAGATTTATGACTGTGCTGTTAGTTGTTTTCTTATTCAAATTTTCCCTTTGCCTGTTTTCTGTGTGCCATTTTTCTCATGTGGGAAGACAACACTGTATTTAAAAGAGAACAAGTTTTTACTGCTGTTTGATAGTGTCTGTGATTGGTTTACACTGTGAGAAGCTCTCCTGTGGTGGTTTAAAAGCCTTTAATTTTAACAACAGCTGTCTCCGTGGTATCATGAGACCATTAGCCGAGCCTCATGGGTAGTTGTTTGCTCTATACACCAGTTATGCATAATCCACTTTATGGACCTTTTTTATTCAATTTTAAGAGCCTGAAGTAGGAAATATGAACTACTGTGATAAAATATTCCCCTAAAATAAATCCTCTCTTATAAAAGACTCTGGACTGTACAGTATCACAGATGAATGAGGGTGTTTGGACTAAACTAACTGCTAAAGCTGTCTATATTTTATAAAAAGATTTAAAAATATTTTTATGAGAGCTTCAATATTTCCCATAACAGACAAAACAGAGTTTCTACAATTATCGTAATTAGTCAGGAATTTATTAAGGTATGCTCAAAATATATTGCATTTTTATACTTTTAGCCATTGACTTAATAAAAAAAAAGTAGAAATCGATATTTGAAAGTACACTAACCGAAATAGCGCAGTACATTACCTTTATTTCATTTTTCTTAAATGATTTAGTTTCTTCATCTTATTTCCATTGATTTTTCCCTTAAAACATGAATACTGTACAGGGATCTCTGGGCTATGTGACAGGTAATGTTTCAAAGATTACACACCAGACAGAATTCCACCCCACATGTGAAAGTAAATTCACTAAATTTCTCAACATTAAATAAGCAAAGTTTGTAAACAAGGACACAAGCTGGCATTAAAATGAGTGTTTGAATGGGAAACAGCTCTCAGGGGGCACATAAGAGTCTGTTTTGGTCTCAGACTTCAGCTCTCATGTAATGCTGTGACAAATGCAAACATACATATTCCCCAGCAGCCCGGGTGGGTTGTCTCGGCACCATTTGCAGTTTAACAGAAACCCTGTAAATAATTCACTTTCTTCTTGAAAGCATCTTCAAATTTGAGGGCTGTATTTGCATAGGACTTCCCCAAAACATTTTGATTTGGTCAGCACGCCAAAGCCGTAGGAGACCGGAGTGAATTTAAGGATCTGACAGCGTTAATAACAAAAATTTGGAATGACAGCTGAAGGGGTTCGGCAATCAGTGCAGATCTGAGTGCTATCAAATGTGTGTAATCTATTGTAATCAAGATTTGTGTCGCCCTTGCGTACTGCTCTTTAATTCTGGACACGCTCCAGTAATCATTGACTCACGTATAAAGCCACAAGCAGTAGAGAAACAGTAGTAGGGAAACACATGCTAAAGGCAACATGAGGTTTGAATAGGGCTTTGGTATAAGCAAAAAATACAAGAAACCTTCTGGCTGACAATTAATTAAGTCTTAAAAATACAATATAGCAGAGCTGTAAACTGAGAGAGACTGCTTTAAGAAAACATTTTCTGCATAATATTGACATACAAATTTGAGTAAAAGAAAAATAGGAAATAGGTAAAAACATTTATAACAATTATTCACCAATAAATACATTTATTTTATTTAACCAGCTGGCAAACTGCATGACCAGACAGATCACGCAGATGGATGCATCTTTCTAGGCAGGATGTTCAACACAGGATTTTTTTAGCTTTGTTCTGTGACACACACAGTAGCTAGATAAACAGGTGTGTGTATTTTAGCACAAAATCCATTTTATAACGACCCTGTATAAACATGCAAACTCACACTGACAAAGCACGCCCCTTTTCAGCCAGCAAAACTAAATTAGCTCATCAGAACCTGTTCTCCCAACAAGCCCTGTCTCCGATGCTCCATGCAGCTGAGGGGTACAGAATGAGTCTGTCAAGGTGAGGGAATGAGTTTCCACAGAGAGATTTGACTGTGTGTGGGGGGGGGTTGTAATGTTTCTCCCTCTTGTGAACAGGAACAGCTGAAGTAGAACAATCTTCAAAGAGGAAGTTGTATTGTTATCTCCCTCTCCCTGTCCTAAGACGATGACAGTCAGATGGGTCTTATCTCCATCACCTAGTCTAAATGAGTTAACTTGATAAAAATCAAGCATCCTCTATATTCATGACAGCTTGCCAATAGAATGCCAATTTCTCCCCCCCACTTTTTTCTAGTTAATTTATTTATTTCGTTTCTAAAGGCGTTTTAAAGATTCTATGAATGTTTCCAGAATTTAAATCCAGAGAGACATCAGCAGGGGGGTCACGGCAAGGGCAGCTTTTGCTCTCCTGTAAGAAGGGATGGGACATAAGCTGCTATGCAGAGGAAAGGTGTTTATAAAGTGTGTGTCACTGCAGAGCAGGAGGGAGGTACACACATGGAGGGAGGCACGGGCGTGCAAGATCGAAAGCACCATTTGAACACGGCGTGGGGCTACATGAACACTGCTAATCTGACCCCGCTGACCGCCTTCAAATTTAAAGGAAATAACTTTGCTGATAGCTTCTGGATGCACAGCGTAACACAATGTACCAGCCTGTGAATAGAGGTTTAAAATGAAGTCACGTTTGGTAACAGGTGCAAAGAGGTGTTTAAGATGAGGCTCTGCTGATTATCAGTGTGAAAATTTTATCACTGTACATAAAAGCAAAGATCAGAGTAAAAAGCAAAAAAGCAAAGAAAAGATCTTATTAAAATAAAAAAAGTATGAACTCTGATGTTTTCCTAAAAATAGACACAGTAGTACTATAAATTAAAAAAGTACCAATAAAAATATGAATGACCCCCTAGTCAATCAACAATCAATAAAATTCATGTTTTAGTATAAAAGAGCCTTGCTAATGAACAATAACAGATGGTTTTGATGAACTTTTTAATAGTGTATGTTAAAACATTTCATAACATAAACAATAAGTACATCAGACTCAGATTCATTTAACAGGCTTACAATAAAAAAAAGTAAATATCACAACATACTAAACAAAGGTTTAGTTTATTGAAACAGTCCAGGAATGACCCAGGCTTGGTATTACTTCAGTCCAATCGCTTTAATTTGTCTTAAACTGACACAGTTTATCTGACAGAGACTCTCCAGCAGCTGAAAGGTCATCTAGTTGGGTTTCGTCAGAAGTTGAGTTGAGAACTCATACAAGTCTTTATTGATCTTCTTCAGAGTTCTCACCTCCTCCTCCAGCTCAGATACTCGTACCTTAGAGTTCTCTCCATCACCAAATACATTCTAAAAAAAGAGAGAAAATACAGTTACACTTCTCTTATTATTGCACTTTATTGCTCTTTATTTGATAAAAACAGAAAAGAATGTCAGGAAATGATTGGTGGTGCGGGGGTAAACTGAATCTATGTCAAGAGTCTTTAAAAATTATGTTGGGAAAAATAAAGCCTATAGGTTTGAAATGGCACAGGGCTGAGCAGATAATTTTGGGGGGGAATTTTGGGTGAACTATTCCTTCAACTTCAATTGAACCTGGCATAACCCTTTAATCTAAAAGAGCTAAATTGCAAGCGTATATAAGCCGGAAGATGTACTGTGTAAATGAGGAGGTGAGGTTATTTTGTGCAACAAAAAAAAACGCACCTGGGTCTAAGAATTCAAGTTCCATAATAGACTTTCGCTGAGGTCATCAAATCCCGTTTTAGAACATCCCTAATCTAGCAGAAAAAATATTGACATTCCCTTTGTGCCGAATTCCCCCTTGCAGGCAAACACCAGGTGACAGCGATGCACATTTTCCTCAGATTAAGTCGAAGGGGAGGAGGGGTTGATGGTTGGGGGGTAAAAACTCTCTTGCTCTCCAGTTATATATTTATTTACATACATCGTCTAAATAAACACAGCGGACTCTGAGCTTGCCGGCAGGATCGAGCTCCCTTTTGAGTGAGTGAAACTAATCCACTTAATGGTCCTGGACTGGGTTTAAAAGCATCAGAGCGCCGCAAGGAACTGAGAACAACCTCTATGGTGACCTGAACGAGTTCAGAGACAAATAATGACAACGGACCCCAAAGACCCCCTCAGTCTCTCCAGATGGACGGAATTGTGAGGACCATCTGGTTGCACTGTACTTTGACATTTTAAAGAGGGTAAAATTATGTTTTTGGATGGAGTAATAGGGTACACAGCCTTTGAATTGGCCGGAATTAGATTTTGTGTTCTGCTCTCAGCTTGCTGTATCTGTAATTCCATAAACAACTGACGTTCAAAAGGCAAAACTCAGAATGTTAAAAAGCTTACAATGAATAAATGCTTGAAGGACAATGAGATACTGGACTTAACAGTTGTTATCTAAAACTTCCTCTTACCACAGCAACCTTCCAGAACTACAGTTTGGAACAATAAATGAAGTTCTCAGACATCTGATCTTCCTGCTTTATTGCTTTTTTTTTTACCACTGTTGAACTCAAAGAAAATAAACTATTTGGCTTTATGTGTTAATCAGTTCAGCTTCAAGCCCAGTTGAACTGATCATGCTCTCCTTCACTGGCTCTCAAATACCTCTTAACTACATTTTCCTCATGCCGGGGTTCTCTGTGGAGAGAGTCATCTACAGTCTGTTAAGAGCAGAACTTAGAGCAGATTGGGACAGCTCAGTGGATCTGCTCTATCAGCAGATTGAATCAGTGCAGACTCTGAAGGTGTGTGTGTGTATTACTGATTTCCTGTAAGTAGTAGTAAATAAATGGTCTATATAAAAGCATCATATTGACTAACATCTAATGACCACATGCGTAACATTGCTTTTGGTCTCTGCCATACAAAACCCTTCTCTGCATTACTACCTGTATAAAAATGTATCATAAAAAGGATCTAGTTCTAAAGTCTGAATGGATAAACCATGTGTAAAGCCATTGTAAAATGTTGATAAATGCACACCAGTACTTTTATTAATAAATTGAACTGTTTATTGAACATACAACGTTTAATCATGATATCCCTTTGTCATTATTTTCTAAAACAGGCATGTTGGATGTTGTCATGCTATTGCTATGGTGTTCAGGGGGGTTGCTAGGCCGTTGGTAGGTGATGGTTTACTGGCCCAAGCCAACAGAGCCCATCTTCATATTTTGATCCATATATAAGAACTTTGTCCATCATTCTAATGAAGCCTTTGTAAATTTTTACTTTTTTACAGTTATTGAGATGAAATTTATATGAACATTTACACTAAATGATATTTACTCAGAAGTTCAGGCTTCTGTTAATTGTCTATGTGGACCTGATTACCAGCCAATGTAGATAATCGAAAATTGCCAATTACGGCAGATTATTCTGTCTGGCCGAGATATCATCTACTAGTGCACAAAATTTGAGATAAGCCCTCTTCTCACTGATTATCAGAAGTCTCAAATCCAATAGGCTACAAGTTGTCTCGCCTTTAAAATGCTCGCTAAAATTCAGCTCGCCTCTCAGTAATGACAGAATTCCAAAGGGCACAACAAGTTTTCCATTTACCTTGTCCGTGATGGCAGACATCAGAGAGTAGAGCTCGTCTGCTTTCTCCAAATACGTCCCCTCCAGCACCTGTTATGTGAAAAAGACAAAACAATCCATTTTCAACATGCAACATAATAATAATAATAGGTATGCCAGTAAGGTGCTTGCGTGCGCATATCTCCCATGATGCAACTGTGTTTAAAAGGATGCTCCAACCGTGAGAGTGACAATCAGAAACAAGGTCTAATGGTGGCTGTCTCCAGCAGGCTGATCACTACTGACAGTGAGTAAGTGGCCAGAGGGTTGTGCGGGGACAGACGTTGTTCCAAGGGTCCAACAAGATTATTAAGGCTGACAATGAAAATCTCAGCAAGGTCAATCTCTTTTTAACAGCTCTTCCCAGATGCTGCCATCTTACTCAACTGATTTACGGACCATCAGTGGCAGTCTGTGGGAATTTCCCGTTCTTTTCATGATGGATACAGTGAGGTTGCTGATTTTACAGGAGGAGGAAAGCTGGTGCTGTACAGGAGTTCCAAAATTGTTCAAAAATGTTTTGAAACTTTGCTTTTGTGTCATGTAGACACACTGGGCTTTCCTGACTAGCATCACTTTTAAATAATTAACTATTCTAATTCTGTTATCATATGTTCCTGTAAAACATTATTTATTCTTTGAAATCAAACCTGGAGTGATGTTTATTGATGCATTTTCAAACCAATTTCAAGTGTGAACAATGAGAAAACCATGACAATTTTCATTTTGGGGTGAACTACCCTAAATTGATATGCATTGATATGCAGTGATTGGGTGAAAAAAAGTAATTTTACAACCAACAGCTACATTCTATTGTCTCCTAAAGCTTCAGTCTTCACCAACAAAACTGACCTGTTAACCTCTGTAGCTCCTCCGAGAGCTTTTGCCCACCACAATGAGCTAATCCACAGCCAAATAATAGTCTTCCTATCTTTATGCAAAGTTATCAAGCGATGGGTTCCACTCCATTAGCAAAGAATGGAGAAGCCCAGAGCTCCTCAGAGATGAAAATGTGTCGTACGGAAACCCCTGCTACATCTCCTCCACCTGGATCCATCAGCCAGCATGTTAATAGACTTCTCCCCACTTCTCATTATTAAAAGGTTCACGAAGTTCATTTCATGCCAAGACTGGAGGTGCGGCTTCCCCGACATGGCTGTTCATTCCCTTCCGAGCAAATTAAGGAAACAATTCTGAAAGAGAAATTAATTTTCTCAAAGCAGCTTTAATTTACACGCTGTGTGGTACCCTAATTGTGCCACATGTGTGACGTTGGGGGCAGCCTCCAGGTCGCGGTTGGAAAGTGTTGTTTTGGCTCCTGCTATAAGTATTAACGCACTTATCAAAACATTTGTTTTAGGTTCCCTGTCGCTGAGCAGAGGTGCGAGCGGAGTGTCTCACAGATAGCATGTGCAATCCCAAGGGCTAGAAGATTAGCCACTCTGTAAATAAGCTACAGGGGAGGGGCAGGAAGGAGGGGGCGGAAGATATGCAGAAAGAAGGAAAGTATAAAGACACGCAAAGGATGGATCCACAGAGCAGGTGGTGGGCAATTTTAAGACTTTGTACAAGCATTTACTTTATATGTTTATAATTGATTTAGACGTGGGAGGAATTACAGCCAGGCCACAAACAGCTGTTGCTCGGCACCACTGTAAACATTCATCATTTCAACACGCTGTTGGTGGAGGGCAGACGTCCCCATCTGTGAAGCCTGCATTAGAAAATCCTCCAGCCCAATCATATCACCAACATGCAGCTGTTACATACGATTAAGTCGAAGCGCAATTAAAATGCCATTTTTCCACTTACTTTTTACCATGTAAGTGACAAGAAACAAAATAATTAACCATGATAATAATAAACATGATTATTGATATTGTATTAATGCTACACATACGATAATATTGTAAAGAATTCAGGGCCTGTATCTGAAAACACCAAGTTACCTGTTTAACGTTTTGTCTTAAAAGCAACAATGGTTACAAACCCTCTCTCTGTTTTCCTACACTAAATAAGCTAAATTATGACAAATTTGATTAATAGCATTTTTTATTAACAGTTAACAGTTTTTATTAACAGTTTTTCGTGATTATATTGCTATTGTGAATTCTTTTGGCCACAATAACTGTGTAGAAAATATGATTTTGACAGCCCTATAACCAACTAACATACAGCAACCATTTTACAACCCCCAAAACCCCTTATTTTTTGCTTATGTACCTTTAAGACTTAGAGTGAATGATACCTCACCTGTGTGTTTGCTCCAGGTCTCAAGCACACCCCTCCTGCACCTGTGCCATCTCCCTGCTCTGAAGGGTTCAGGTGGCGATTGAACCGGGGCAGCGGGATGGCTGGACGACTGTCTGGCAGGAACATGTTGGCAGGTGCTGGTATAATGGCAGCGTTGGTAACAGGACCTGTGGAGAAAAAAAAGATAATGGAGTTCCTTATCTAAACATCCTAAAGCAGTCAGATAGGTTGTGACAGGAGAATTATTTCACTTATGTGTCATGAACATCTTCAGGTCTAGAAAAATTATAAAGGAGTTTGTGGCTTAACGCTAAACAAATCTCTCTCTCTCTTCCTCATATGTGTATGATCACATGATCAGAGACCTTGTATATGAAAGTTGTATTGCAATTTGATGTCTTTGATGTTTAAATAAACTGTGTTCTGAGTCCAGAGAACCTCAGAACATTTCAGAGGTATGAAAGCCAACAGGCTAATCGAGGCCAACAGGCTAGATTCTTGAACAGAATTTAAAATTTCCAAAAAATGTCAAATTTTTCTTTAGTGATCTTGTTACTGCATGGAAGTGGGATCATATAACCAGTTTACATTAGTGCCAAGCATTATCCTTGGAATTTTATGACTTGCGGAGGTGCCAGAGAGCTCCTTCACTTACACTGTTAGACATTTTTATTTCCCCATTACAATCAAAGCTGAACATTTGACCACCACATCATTGAAACACCCATCTGTATGTCTCTTTTACTGTCACTACTGCCATATAGCACTGCTGTGTGGGACTGACAAAAGGGGTTTGTTTTCTTTTCATTAAGCTGGCAAAATATATTCAGCACTCTCAGGAATAAAACATTGTTTCCGCAGTTCACCTGAGATTAATTAACAACATCCAGGTCCAACTGAGCTTCTGGCAACCGCTGTTTACCGTCATCTATAGAGAAGCTAAACACAAATCATCTGACCACAGCCATTGTGCCAGTGGGAGCTGTGACTGACTCATTTGATCTGCATTAGTTCATGTGCTAAACATCACCTACAGCAGATCGAAGAAGTCAACTGCCTCAACCACTGAAACACGATTCTCAAAAACTTGTTTTTCAGTCCACTGCTAGAGCACAAGAGACTCTGCAACTTATGATTTGATGTTTTTTTATTACTTGTTAATGAGTCATCAACAGATACGGATTTTAAATGGCAGTACAGAATCTATAGAGCAGATGGTCAATGGCTGACATATATATGGCATTTATGACAGCACATATGACAGGGGTTTTCAACCCATGTTCCTAGAGATCCACAGACCTGCAGAGTTTAGCTCCAACCTACTCCAACACACCTGCCGGGATGTTTCTAGCCATCCCAAATACCTTAACTAGCTGGTTCAGTTGTGCCTAACTAGGGTTGGAGAAAATTCAGAAAAATGTGCGGAAAATTCAAGGCTGTCAGTAGAAACTAACAAAAAAAAAAAACCCAACTTTATTAATTGGGTTAATTTGGGACTGTTACTAACTAATATTTAGTGTACAATTATGAGGATCAATGAGATTTTAAAGTGGGCAGGGCAACTCATAGGCAGACCTGACAAAATGTGGTTTTGTTACATCCGATTCAGATAAAAACTCAGATTTACACGGAAGACATATGTCGCCTGCTGCCGTATCACTTTGGACACAGTGTAGCGCTTTTTTGTTTCATATCTTTTTCATTTCACAGCAAGAGCTCAGAATTTCCATTAGGGACCAGAAAATGCCAGCAATTTTCCATCAGACAAAACCCAATAAACAACAAAAACAATTAAGGTAAGTATTCATACTTCAAAGACACTGTGGAGCAACGGTTTTCCACGGCGCAGTTTTTTCCCGTCATCCTGACATCCTCTAAAGATTAATCATTGCATAATTTCACAGAGAGAGAGAGAAAGTGAGAAGATCTATCACACAGAAGAGTCTGTTGGCAGATTAAATTAGACCCATAAACTGTGTTGGCGTTTGATAGAAAAATTAAAAAATGGGCTTCATCACTCACTCTGAATCATTTCAGACTCTGATGACATCAGATAGTTCAAACAGGTCACATGGGAAGAATCTCACCAACACTGGAATTGTTTGTTGAGGGAATTTTAATTCCTATGGTGAAAGTCGCAGGGCATCGTTAGTAAGAATAATAATAAAATAATAAAAGTTAAAGATGTTTGAATGTGTGCCCATGTGGTCTAATTAAAATAGCGCAATAGCTCCACTCTTCTGTATGTATGAATATGAGATATGGAGATCAACTTCAGGCAGTGAAAGCCTTCTGTCTTCAGCTCCTGTAATTCTTATAGTCTTTCATTTCAGAATAATGTTAATTTACTGAAGCTACTCAATTTAACACAAAAGGCACTCTGGCAATCTAAGCCTCCGGTTTGCCTTGCACTTTCCAAGGAAAAAGAAAAGACGGTGATAAATAGCTTTTTTTGTGGCGCAGCAGCTCAGTGAACTGTGTGTACATTAATCCCTGTTTTTTGAACGATGCCAACGCAATTATGATAAAATAGGTAAGCAGCAATGCAGCGGCAGGCGCCTGGGGGACGTAGTGGTCTCTCAGCGGATTTGTTGGGAAAACATTACACTCTTGCATTCAATGCATTCAATTATAGTATTTTCATCAATTCAACCTTGATCAGGGTTTTCCAGAAATTACACAGATCAATGCTTTTATTTTACACATCGTACAGGTTTACAACACAAGCATCGTGCAGATGAAATGAATGTGTTGATGTAACTAACAAACAAGCACTGATGACATCTACAGACTTTTCACATTTGTTGTTTTTTAAATGATGTTTTTTAAAAGTTTCTAACGTAAAAGACTCTGTGTCAGTCTACTATTAAGTAAATAATGAATTAAACACAACGACTTCCACGTAGCAATACAATTTTGAACTTGTGCTGAAGAAATGAGCCTGAATAAATGTTGTCTGAGTTAAACAATAACAAACAATTTAAATCGAGTAAAAATCTTGACAGATGGGTTTGAAAATGTTTGCTATTAAACCTGCCGCTGGAACGCTGAAATTCAATGAGTGTTTGCTTTTCTTTGGACTTTGGGAAATGACTGATCTCATTTCAATTATTCATTTTTAATTATTCATTTGTTTGAGACTCAATGACTAAGTCCATCTCTCTGTTTGAATCTCTTGAGTTTTTAAATAAATTTCAGCTACATACACACATACAAGGATGTGATAACCTTCAAAAGCAAATTAAAAACATGATTATACAGGCAACAAATCACAGATAGTCATAACAAACGTTAGCAAGCGTCAGGCTTCACCACACAGAGTGAGACTATGTGAGCGTCAGGCACATTACACATTAAATGAACAGGAGTTACACACAAATGTGAGTCACATTCTAAAGGTTAGAGAAAATGATTTGAGCTTAATAAATGCTGGCATATTCAGCTAATACTGGATTAATATTTTAAAATAATAATAATGCTAGAGATGAAACAGATGAAGGAGGTTTTGTGTTTGTTTGGCACATCACACATCTTGTGTCATGCTGAATTATGTTCAGTGTCACTCCTCTGGATTTAAGCTAAATACACATGCAGAAAACCAAGCAGTGACACACACACACACACACACAGGGAAGGAGTGGGTACGATACTTCATTATGTTTTCGTGGAGTATGCGGGAGGCATAACATGAATGTTAATGAAGGTTTAAAGACCTCCTGTAGTAAAATTAAGAGTGCCTGCGGGTGAATTTACAGCATTCAAACACAGAGATGGTGAGGGAAGCCCTCATCATAAATTCTAATACACTCACTGAGATCTTTCTATTTGACCTGCACATAGAAAAGCAGAAGGGTCAGAGTCAATGCATTCACCCCGAAGCTGAACCACGTCTAAACACGGCCAGGTCGAAACACAGCAAGCCGCACCACGGCAGGGGTTCGAACAGGGGACCGGGCACAAAGCCTTATATAATGCATTTTAAGCATTATACACCCCACTGAAGATGCGATGGCAAAGTCTGCTGATGGCCTTTTAATAATGGGCTACATTATGTTAGTAGTCATTCAGCCATAAAGTCTGTTTAGCTAAAGGCTCATCCGCCCTAATACCGTCTGAAATGCCTTTTAAGAAAAACACCTGGAAGCAGGTTGGATAAATAAAGCATGACGGGGCTACTCTAGAGTAATAACAGAAACGCCTGTCTCGGGGAAAGTACCAGGCTGCAAGTGACATTTCTGTGAATCTTTGAAGCTTGTCATCACATTCAGAAAACAGCAAGGAAAAAACATCACTGCTTCAAAAGCGTGAACGTTTTTAGAACATTTATAAATCCAAACGAATGCCCAGATGTCTGTAAAGTTTAATCCCGACAGAGCGCACGCACTTCCCAACCTCCTCCACGCTTACGGTCTAGATTTGAAAAATCAAGATAAATGTCCCAATTTCTGTTTGGTTTCTTGTTGACAAGGGAGTTGAATAATGCATCCACGTCAGGAGGAATCTTAAGTAGAACAAGTGGACGTTTTTTTGTTTGTTTGTTTGTTTGTGTGCAACAGAGGAAGAAGAGGGAAAAGCACAGATATGCATATTGGCGTGATTTAAAATTCGATCCGCCAACACAAAGGTTGTTTTTGTTTTACTAATGAACACAATCTGCAACGTGAAGAAGGTATTTGTAGAGCTAATGGCTTATAAATAACAATGATAAACTTGAAGAAATTTAGAGAGAGTACGATGTACCCATGTATAAACTTCTGGTTTTACTTCACCTGACTAGAAAGTAAATGTGGGCTGCATCCTTTGTCTCTGTCCGAATGCATTAGAGCTGAAACCCGGGGGCCTGTTCGTTAGCTAGTTCTCTCAATGCAATAACTGCTGAAAATCACTTCAATTAATGGAAAAGGATGTTCAATGCAGCCAATCTGCAATTTATTAGAGTCGTCCATGGCCTAACCGCACAAACAACAATCTAGAGGAATACAAGCACTAAACCCACAGACAGGCTCTGTTCCAAAACCAAGCAAGATGCCTACACAGCAGGTTTTTAAGACACCATAGGTGTTCTCCGGACATTTCAAAGGATGATAATGTTGCTTCTTAAGATACCTAAAGCAGAATCAAATGCATCCTTTGTAGAGAAAACAATCCCAGAATGCACTGCAACACGCTCAGAGGAAAAAGATTATAAATATAATTCATTATTCATAATTCATTAATAGCAATAAGTACTAATAAAAGGCCTATGTAGAGTGTTCCAAATCAAACTAGGACGCTGCCTCGGAAGTCAACTGCCTCTGTGGTAGGTAGTGAGTTAACTCAACAGGTTTAGAGGTATAAACACACTTAAATAAACTCTACGACGTCTTAAATTGTAGCTTGTGTGTTGCATTTCTTTGGCAAATATGTTTCGACTTTGTTGTGTGCAATCAGGGCTGGCTAATTATCTCCCACTCAATCATGGCAATTGATTCACGGGAAACTGGCTGCACTCCTGGAATTACACTAATGGCACAGGCTACTCCGACACACACTCATAAATTGTGTGTGCAACCGTCCCAGGTCACATAGTGCAGTGGTTTGGAGTGACAGGGAGAGGCACGAGGGGGTGGGTAACGGGCACGCTGTGCCAGCTCACTGCAGAGTCTCCTGGCACGATGACACCCCAGAGGAAATGGGGCGGAATAGATATAAAATTTGTGGGTGTAATTCTGTCAAACCATCCGAGAGGTCTCCCTCCCGAAGGCTCTGAGCTTCCTGTCTCTGTCTTAACTTGATTCCTGTGGTACTTTTTAAACCAAATTTAATTTCTATAGTGTAATGTTAATTTGTATGGCACACTTAAAGGTGCAGTAAGCAAATTGAAATCAACCCCCAAATAAACAATTCTGTGAATATTTCATAGATGTCTGTTCTATGTGTTGTGTTAAAATTTTTCTTTTGAACACAGTCCTGCTGTGATTACTGGAAGAATAAAACAAAGTGGATAGGGCCGATCAACACAACACCATAACACTCTTGTAGCCAATCAGAAATTGTGGCGTATGCCCCAGCTGTCAGCCTGTGTTGCATAGCTTGTTCATTATTTTGATGGCAGAGCAATAAAGAGAGAGGTCTGTTTGTGTTAGTGTTGGAACTGTGCTAACTGGTGTTTGTTGTTTGGTGTTTGCTGGAGAAAACGAGATGTCCAAATCACCAAGCCAAGATATCTGAACTTGATTTCTTTACGCTGTGCCTGATAAAATCTATAAAGCACATCTCACCATATAATCTAGCACCAGTCAGAGGGATAGAGAGCAGGAGACAGGATGGGGCCAGATTTGTTCCGACATCTCTATTTGGTTTTTGGTCATCTGAGATCTCTAAATGCTGTTTGCTTTTGACCTGCTCTTGTCTCTAAGGCAGATGGGTTTAGGAGATTATGTTGAGATGAGCTAATTGCTGCTGCTTTATAATCCACACAGGGGTCAAGAAACCTGACCTACACGACACAACAGTTTCTGAACTTCCTTAGAGATGCGTTAACTAATCAATAAAATTAAAGTTGTGATCCATAACTTTTGCCTCTCTATTGCCATCTCTGTTTAAAACATAAAACTGCAAGTTACTTTACACATTTATTTATAAGTATGTTACAGTCAAATAGTCCGACCTTGAACTGACCTTTCCTACAAAATCAGATATGACAGCTCAAATTATGAATCACTATAAGCATACAGTTGTGAATCAACCTTTTGAACCCTGATCTGTTATGTACTTAACTGTTTTTTAACCCAAAATTTATTGATTGCAGATTTAATTACAATGATTAAAAATTGTTGATAATCAACAGAATAACTGATCATTTGTATTTGTATCCACCACAGAATAGAACTATGAACTTATTAAATTGAAAATCCCTTATTAAATTGAAAATGATCAGAATATTATTTCTACATATTACAGATTTTATGTATTGCTTACGATGGACTCAGTCCTACCATTTGTGTGAAAAAAGACATTTTAATATTAAATAGACCCATAACTGTCTCATTCTAGCTTTTCAATACCTTTTAAAAATGATTAAATAAATCTCCATGGAAACCATATTTTAACACAACCCACTTATAACTAGGCTGGACAAAGTGGACTGAGGAACTGCCCTCTTCAGCTTTCTGTATACAAAACGTCTGACACTTCAGTTCTGCTGGTTTTGGCAAAGGCGCATGTTTGGGTCGCCCTCTTTTCCTTCTGTCATTTGACAGGCCGGCTGCTGGCTTTAATGAAGACAGATAAAAAGGAAGGGTGGGGGATCAGTTGCATCTGGGGACGAGGCGTGAAACTGGGTTTAATTGCCTCCACGATCAAGGGCCTGGAGGAGAGAGTCGGTTGCCCCTCGTCCAGCCACTTAGTTTACAGAACACGCTTTGCTCTGAGGCTCGTCTGCTTCTGAAGTTCGGTTGTTGTGCTCACAACTCGTCCTGATCGCCAACGGACCAAGGGGAGTGGGCTTCTGCCACAAACCCACACAAACAAAGGCACAGGGATGACTGCAAAAAATGTCACTTTCAGGCCTCATACACTGAAAACAATGTTCTAAAGTTGGGATTCGGGTTTATTTCTGTAACGTGGTGAACTTCTAAAATATAGAGCCAAAGTTTCCTCTCTGCTTTTGAGTTTTTCTGTCCAATTTACTGCAAAACAATATTCCATTTTCTATTTTACATTTACAAAAATTATAATAATCACATTAATAATCACACTTTTGTTAAACATCGCTAGTGTGATGAAGTTTGCAGATGTGGACATGCAGTTGTGGAATGCAGTCACTAAACACCAGCCGACTCACAGATCATAAATAAATTTCAGACTGTCTGAGTGAGTGAGTTACTAACAGTGTACTGATTAGTTTACCCATTTCTAATAGTTTGATTGACACGGCAATCGGCCAATCACAGCGACATAAAGGTGTTACCTCATTGCATGAAACTTTTTACCTGTACCATTTCCTTCCACATTCATAACTCTCCTAAAGATCTTGAGGAGAAAACAATGGGATTTAGGGACTGAAATGAAAAGCTGGTTATTGCTATAGAAACGAGTGGTATAAACTGTATTTGATCTTAAAATTCATAACATTTGTTTAGTTTTACTTGTAAAACTTTACTTTAGTAGTACTGTTAACTTTTTACTCATCTGATTTTTCTTGAGCCTCACCAAACCTCTGAACTACCATCCAGTCGTATATATTTCTCAGAGAAAAACGGTTCTAACATCACATGAATCAGGCTGACGCACAGTGCATTGGTTATTAACTAAAACCTTTAAACCTCTCAGAGCTGTTTAATTACAGCAGGTATGAGATCAAAGGCCCTCAGAACAAGCAGTGTAATTTAGCCTGCATCAGTCAGAGAATATACAAACAAAAATCCACCCCACAAACTCACTCAGTCTCTCTCTTGCTTTTCATCAAAGCAGCAATACTAAACTGAGAGGCAGCACAATGTACTACAGGCTAAAGGTTATCACAGTAATTCTGTGCTAATTTCTTCAACTCCAGGTGCCTTAATGGCCTTTAAAAAGCTTCAGGCTGTTTAAACTGCTCAAAGGTTTCTTACATCTCCTGTTCTTTAACCGTTTTTGACCAGCGGCACGACAAAAGCAAGAACAAAAAGCAATTCATCAGGTTAATTTTTCAAGTCGCAACTGCACTTACCCACCTTTCCGTATCTGACAAATTAGCAAGATATTCAGTACAGATTC
>JAZGTK010005291.1:0-22745 GCA_036877625.1 Ambastaia sidthimunki
ATCCTAAAAAATGTATAGTTCCATTCATCAGAATGAAACCAGGCAATCCAACCCACACGAGACACCACTGGCAGCCATTTGCTGAAACTTAAGTGGCCTTGATGACATCAGCCAAACAGACCTTGTTGATAGGTGGATTAGGTTATGTTTTGTTGAAAATTATAAAGACAGTTGAAGATTATTTTGATTCATTCACAATAAGCCTAGGATTGTTTTAATTGTTTAGGGTTTAATTTCATGTTGCCCTTGAACAATGTGGTAGGATATTTTAGACAATTAAGCCATCGTTTGTGACATTTTTAATAGATCCTTTCAAACACATTGAGTTACATGTGAGATCTTTTACAAGGGCTCCCCCTAAAATGCAGTGCCCTGCCAGTTTTCCCTGTAAGAAATGGAAACTTCTTAAGACCACATCAAAGGGGAGTCCCTGCTGCAGTGCTGGACAACACTGTTACTGGCCAGGCAAGCCAGAGCTGCAATCTGTGATGTGAGTCATTGGAAGGCTGCAGAGTGGAGGTTGAGGTAAAGAGAGCGAGGTCTGGATGTATGCCTCCACAGCTCCACATGAAGCCACAGAGAGAAAGAAACCTGCAGACTGGCTGTGGCTTTTACGGTTGTTGTTTCAGGTGGAGATCCTGGCTAAAGAAGCCGTGGGTTTGAATGCTGCCCTCTTGTGCTGGATTCTACACAGACTATATTATGTGCTGGGAAAGGATGTTAACAACATGCAGCAATTTACCATTTTCTGTTCCTTATACATTTTGGACAGAATGTAATGTTAGCATAAAGCTACTGAAGTCAAGAAATAATGCAGTCCAGACGCTTGTTAAATTGGCTTGTTCTCCTAGTTTAAAGGTTCTGAGTGATTGTTAGCATCTTGCTGTGGTTGCTAGTGTGTTTAAGGACACAAATCATTTTCAGCTTCTTAAAAGCTTTATTTATTAAAGGCATTGCCTTTGTTTTATTGGGCGATCAACAGAGCAAAATACAGTATGTTTTTAAATAATGGTTGAACACAGATTATTGGCTTATACTTGATTTTTTTTTTTTGATCCCCAAGATATTTCCAATTGTGTTAAAAATATGACCAGGTCTTCAGCTGATCAGTAAGTGAATAAGTAAAATGTTTAAAACCCAAACACATTACATTAATACAGGCTTTTTTTCTCAAAAGTAAAATTTTAATTAAACATAGTCAATGTGATCCCATTTAAAAGATCTGGGCAACAACACACTCAATATGGCTGCCATAAACCAGCAAAGATCTTTTTGACTTTTAAAGAAAACCAGAAGTCACTTGGTCAGAAAGACAGAGTGAAAAATGGGGAAAAAATGACCCAACGCTTTCATGATGCCAAAAAAACAGGTGGAAGAGAGGAAATAATTGTTTGATCTGTCCTTTGCCTGTCGCTGCCCTAATCACTCAAGACTGATTCAGAAAATGCAGGCTTGAATGTCAGAGGGCCACCTGCGGAGAGCCAGTCCGTTTCCCCAGCTCCACGCGCCTATAGCCTTGTAATCACCACTCTTTCTCTCCGCACCGACTTGGCACTCTCCAGCCGACTTGATTGAGCACCTCAATCTAACAAGGTATCCACCAGTCCTGCCAGATGCTAGCGGACAATTGAAGATGCCCCTGATGATCTCAAAGCAGAGCCATTGCTGTTCAGTGTTAAACTTTACCACATTAAAAGTCTAAAAACACAGAAGCTTTAAAAATACATCTTTCACTTTTCTTATTAGCTAAATACTAGGTGAAATAATAGCATCATCTAATAGTGGTAATAATAGTATCTAATAATGGTATCTATTCTACTTGCTCATTAAAGCTTTACTGGGAATGGGCGTGGTTGATGTGTAAATGTGGATGTCATATGTTAAAGGAATAGTTCAGCCAAAAATAAATATTCTGTCATCATTTACCTTTCTTTGTGTTGTTTGAATTCCATGTGATTTTCTTTTGTGGAACACATGAGAATATCCAGTTGAGTGGATTAAATACAATGGCAGTACATTATGACTCACTTTAACACCAAATAAAGTGTTAGCAAGAAAGTATATGATTTTTCATATATTTTTCAAGTATATGAAGTACTCTGATCAGTTTCTGTGAAATAAAACAACCCAGAATTAAGCAATTTTGCAGCAAAATTATGGCAGTCACCATGACACCTTGTGATGTCATCTTACTACATCTGTAAGAGAAGCACTATTCATGACACAAAATAATGATGTAATGTTCATGTTAGAATGTTCATGATTCCATGTGATGTCATGAGTATCCAAATCTTTCAGAGTTCATGAAAATGGTCAGCTGGCCTTTTTTAACCTTTTTTTTTTTATTTTTTTTAACAAATCCTTTACTTGTCACAAATGTCAAAAGAAATTTCACTAAATAGTATTTTTAGCCTTAGAAGTATTGAGTTCTAAAAGAATAAAGCCAGTTAGGCTATAAATATAGTCTTCCTGAATATAGATACAAAATCCTATTTTTCATCAAAGGACATAGAGAGAAGAGATTGTCAATAACTGGATACTGGAAAATATTCTGCAATACTCTGTTGAATCTGTGGCAAGAAGTGTTCGAACATTACATATCTGGGTTTTCTTGAGAGTAATCTTGATTGATAATGATTGTCCAGCGTCTAGACTCTGACAAAAAAAACGACCAGAAAATAAAGGTAATCACTGTTGAAAAACTGCTGAAAGCCTCCATCATCTTTCCTTTAACCAGTTCTGTGGGTGCAAGTTCTACAACATTTTGCAATAAAGGGAGTTTGGTGAGAAGCTGAAAGTCCCCTATGAGCTGTTCCTTCTGCCCCCATGTCACTGGTCTGAAGGCCCCACCGGGAATGTCCCTTTGGATGTCTTGTGAAGACCTCTAACCCCACAACAGAAGTAATTGTTTTCAAACAAGCATGTTTGAGTGACAAGGGTCTGGCTTGCAGTTTGAAGACCACAGAGTCGCTGATCTGTGTCACGTACCATTTAAACATATTTTAAAACATGTCCCTCAATCTTTTATCTTCATATTCTCGACTGTTTAAAAAGTCCCCAATGATACCCATGTGGAAATAGACACAGCACTCCTGTGGCATGCCACTAAAATTTATGATCAATTATAGCTTTTCTAAAGCTGGATTTAACGTTTCACATGTCACGCTTCTCTGGAAAATAATGGCTTTGAATGGATTTCACAAAGTTAAAATTTATCCTCCTATTGCCCAGGGTTTCTTAAAGCTCACATCCGTCCCCTGCTTAATTTAATACTGTTGATTTAACAATGATGTATTTGAACCTTCGGGCACTTTCCCCCGTTTGGAGATTAATAGATGGTTTTGTAGGGTGCATAGGGTTCTGCATTATTCTAGTGTGCTTGACTGAGTGATAGACCCACGAAACAGTGAGGCAAGTCCATCAACAGCAGTTATATTCAATTTATGGGGAAGCATTTGTCACATGGGACAGGTTGTATTAATGCAAAGAGAGAGAGTCTTAAGTCTTGTTAAGTCGGCGAGCACAGGTTCGGGCCGTATAACTATGCCTTTTGACTTCCACTTTTTGCATTGTCCCCTGCACCTCAGTGCATGATCTGTCGACGCATTGATTAATTATACATTTAACTGGATGCTCAGCCCTCCTCTCTATAATAAATTATAGTCATTAATCAATAAAGAACAGTGTAAAGCAGGGACTTGGGGGACGTGCTGCTTTCTAATAGACACACTAAGCTTGTCCTCTTCTGGCAATGACCACTCCAGACAAGCTGCTCTACGCCTTCCTCTATCCAATTAAATAAGATAATTAATGAACATCCTTAAGCCCAATAATGGAATATGCCAGTTAAGCAATTCTGGCCATAAATTTTTGATGGTCAACAATTTGGGCACCTTTGCCTTTAAGATCTGTAGTCTAAACACTGTTTTAATGTTGTACAAGATGTATGATAAAAAAACAGAGAGCTGTACAGAACCATCTCCAATTTTTTCTCCAAGAAAAAAATACCTCCTTTTGCCCTTTCTTTCTTTTAAAGGGATCTCAAACATTTGCCAAAATTTAAATTAAATAATCAGAATTTAAATTTCTTAGCAAATTCATCCAAGATAAAAAATTATCTGAGCTTTCTGTCTATTATTATTTCTTCTAAATAATCTTAAGAGAATCATCAGAAACAAAGTTGATGTTTTAATAAAGAACAATTGAAAGCTCAATAACATCTCCTATTTAAGACCAAACTCTGAGCAACTGAGTTTTTCTTACAGGCTGGCATGAAATAAACCCGCATTTATACTTACCAAAACAAACTAAATTACCAGGTCTTTCATCAACATAAGTTCAGTCATGGGAATACAAATGATTCCGGTGACTCGCTTCTGCCTAATGGAATTGCATGAAAGGTGTATTAACTATTCTGAAGCCAGGAAGGCAAAAAGGGAAATAGATAAATAGATAATAATGCTGGGAAAAACAATTAAGTACTTCAGTAGTGGATAAATGACTTGTAAGCTTTGCCTGGCTACCTGAAAAGCACTTTCTCCATCTAATGCTGTCTGAAGCTGTCACCTTGTCGTAGGTTTAGCCCATTTGATTAATGGTGAGCTGTGGGCGCAGCTAGCAGCTAAAGGCTCAATTATGAAAAGGCCAGTAACTAGCACAATGTTGCTGATGCCTGTATTCCACTGACAGTGGTGAAAAATTGCAATATTTGTAATCAGGGTAAAATCGTTTGTCATTCATTTATTGGCATTTCCTAACATACCCTTTTTGTCGAGCCTTTCCTACTTCATGACTTTCACGCCACCCTGAAACCAAATCCCACAGAGATTGATGTCTTCAACGCTAAGCTCTCGGTTCACTCTCACCAAAGACTATTAAAGTTCAGCTTTAATTATTAATCTGAAGGTCATGACCCTCTATAGTCTCATTTTTTGCAGTTTAAGGCAAATAAATTTATAAAAACTTACAATTAAATGTTTTCACTCTATACTTAAGTCTAGGTTAAGTTAATCATCTTTTTCACCCTGGATTAACACCAGTTTTAAGTTTCTCAAAGTGGATGTCTCTTCCTAGACTTTTCTATTTGCTTATTTTAAAGTAAATATGCCAACCCACCAATGCATTTGCCCTCACACCTCTGGTGAGGAGTATGGTGACAATATAACCTTGTCTCAGCCTGTGAAATACATAACAGTATGTAATTGGAGTTAGATGCTTTAAAAAATACTCAACAGAAATAATATGACCCTGAATAGGAAAAATCATCTGAACTTAGTATTTGTCAACTCCCCTAGCTCCAGTAGGACAGACTGACACAGAGTTAAGATCACTTACTCAACATCTACTACATTAGACTTTAGACTCATGTTACATATTTCAGAGTGCATGTTATCCATTACTGCCAAACACTGCATGTTATCCTGAAATCAGCTTGCATGCTATACAATTTATGTGAATTCCCAATGTGAACATAATGTGAATTATGTGAGTTTTTTTTAGGTGTTAGGGTTTGAGGAGATGGCAAAAATGGCAACATTCAATGAAATGCAAAAAAAAATAACACCCACAATTTTGAGTTTGGTATTTAAATTAATGTAGTATGACATGACATAGGTGTCATAAAAATGTATTGCATATTAAGAACTACTCCTTTATTTTTTTCATTATTTATTTATTTATTTTTCTTCTTTATTTCTTTACATTTACGTTTTCATTTTTGAGGGGTCTGCAGATAAGCTCACCTTGATTTGGCAAATGGGTGAACTAGCCATATTTGTTAATTACGGTCAAAGTTGGTTAAAACAAGTTTGCAGAAGATAAGTGAGTTTAATATGAACTGGAGGGTAAAAGGAATTCTATTACAGTATGGCGAAATTACCTCATAAAGAAACTAATATAGCAAATTAGGGAGCAATTTTTAATATGACTTTTATGATGCACAGTTGTAGTTATGCTAATTAAGTTGTCATTTTACTTACATTCTGCCCTCAATACTAGCCTCATATTTCAATTTCAGTTGATTAGTGCTGGCTAATCGTTACTAATGAATTTCATTAATGCAATGAATACAAAGGCATGTTATTCATAACACAATCTCTCTATTCTTGTCTTTTGTGTGCCATTTTTACTGATAGAATAATGTTTATGGGATTATAAAGTGCACAGTGGTACATTGTTATTAGGAGTCTCTTGTGAAAACAGGACCTGTACAAATCCAAAAAACAGCAGGCTACACTGCAGTTTCTACTTTATTGTTAAGCACTGGAAATAGTTCATATGGTATCTTAGACTGCGATGCTGGATATGTTCACAAAATGCTTAAATTACTGGCCTAAGTGACTAATAATTCCCCTTTATCAAACCCTTTATTATTTTTGTGAAACAGGAATATGCTTGTATGCTCTCAAAAGAGAGGTCTGGTTTTTAGACTCCCTTTGGCATTTTGAGTAGAAAGTTCCATGACAGCCTTCAAACTATCAGAATGGTTTAGTATCATAAACTGGCACAGGAAATTCAACCCTCAAAGGCCAGATATTTTTGACATATATCTAAGAATTTATCTTCAGTGCCTTGAGATGTTTAGATGTTCTGTTTCTGTAAATATTCCACATTGGAAACGAACACAATCGAACCCAGTCTTAATATCTCACATTGTGTCACAACAAATGCGCTTGACCTCAATGTGTTCATTAATAGACCAAAAGTCTGTCAACTAGTTCTGTTACAATGCAATGCTTCTAGTCTAGACACAATGTGTAAAAACCCTAAATTGCCAGTCTGTACTAACCAAACCTAATCCTGTCTTTTGACTCACGCTAATATATCATAATTAGCACTTTGAATGTTTGTTCTGGTTCAGTCCTTGAGGAAATGCACTTTGCCAGTCCGGTCAGGCAAAGTGAATCAATGCTCACTGCATTGATACCAGGTGAACTAATTTGCTGTTGAATGTGCTCAGTCATTTCAGGGTGAACACTTAATTTGGCCTGATGAGTCAAACCCTTTAATCTCCGACAGTCCCTCATGTACAGAGCTGCTAAATGCTCTAATAAGATGAGACAGATGTTTGGGCATCTGCTTTGATTTTTTTAATTGCCTTTTCCTCTTATGTATCCTTTTTGCACTTAAATCCCTTTGAGGTTTACTGTATAATATGCTTCACACACTTAATATTTTGTTTATACTTTCATTTACAGTATTTTGTGTTGACAGACACTGAGTGTAATTAGGGAATACAGCACACATTACTCCAGCTGAGCACAGACCCTGGGGAAGACAATATACAACACAAAATGGTATGTATGCAGTGCATTATGACATCACAAAATCACAGGATTATTATATGTAAAAGGCATTGTGAATGAAAGCAAAATCGGTTGAAACACTCACAACTTTCTCTCAACTTTCTGAAACACTTATTTTCACTCAGTATTAGGCTAATGGCATCTCTATTTTGAACAGTCAAAGTAAAAATGCACAGCTCTTTTACAGACCTCTTCATCTTGAATACAGTGACCAATGATATTTTATTGATGTTTTCATCACTAGGGACTCTTTAGTATAAAGTCCAATGGCTTATATTAAGATAAATATGCAGGTATTTTACGATCCTGTCTGGTCTTTATTTTACAGTGTGTTCTGTTCTATGAACACAGATGTGATGTAAACTAATGAATCATCTGTGCACTTCAGCACATCAGAGTTCAGCATGAAATTATAAATCTCTTAGCAGAAGAGACATACTCTATTTTTAGCTAATGTTCTATCCATCCATCTCTCCATCTGTCTGTCTGTCTTACATCAGAATTATAGTATTTAGCACACAATACCCTTGTTAGTAGATGAAGGCAGTCGGTTGCTCTTTTTCTCTAACGGGTGTGAAGGTGTACACAGCTGAGCGTGTGAGGGCGATGACAGGCCCTGGTGGACGGCCAAAGCACGGCTGGCGCTCGAAGTGCCATCACCCTGTCGCCTCCTGCTACTGCCACCGGCCCATATGGGCAGAGTGATTGCTCTCCACTGGTGCACCCCCAGCCATCCATCACCTCGGTCCACGTGGCCAGCACGCCAGCCCAGGCACCACGCTGTCTCTGATCCATCAGGATTTACTCTGAGTGACGGGGAGAGAGGAGATGAGCCCTCGGTTTATCATCTCACAGAAAACAAACCTATTAAAGAAAAACCCTGGCTGTCACAGGGAGGTGACACGTACCCACTGAGTCACTGTTGATATATTTCACTCGCCACTCCTGGGATTTTTAAGTGTTATGACAGTTTTTTTGGGGGGGTAGTATTTTATAGTAATTGGATTCATTTTTCGGTAAGCATTTGGGTTTACAAGCACCGCAAAATTTTTATTTGCATCCTTGAAGCTTTCCGGACCGTGTCATCTTTAAAGATGATTAATTTGAGTCTTTTCTTCTTGGGCATTTATCACTTCAATAAACACTTAATGTCTTTTTTCTTGACTTTGCCAGGCAGGACTTGTGGTGCTTAGGAAACTGTGATGTTCCCAAGCTGTTTCTGGCTTGTTTTCTACTGCTAACATTAATATTTGTTAAAAACCAGATTGAGAAAACAACATATGGCATTAATATTTGCATTTTCCACTCAAGGTTGTCACTACACCACCCTTAAAGTCTGTAGCCTCACTTGCCAAAGGGCTTAGCTTCTTCACCATCCCCTCCTTCTTTTCAGAGCAACATGATAGTAGCAGGCCAAAACTATAGTATGGACATGGAAAAGCGCCCTCTGGCCCCCATAGCCCCTTTGCTGGACCGGTGGCCCCTCCTTTTCCGATTTAAGAGAGCTGTCAGTTTAGATCGTTGGTACGCAGTGAGGCTGAAGATTCCCCACTGACTGGAAAGGAGTCATTGGCCAGGCTTTCCTTGTCACTGGGAGTTAAAGTAGTCACTGATCCTAATGCTTACACTGTTGTTGCAGCATTCCGATTTATACTCGCTGCGTGACTTGTCAGCTTTAATGAGGGCAGTGGGCATAGGATTATCAGCATACCAATAATGAGAGTGTCACAAGCTGCCAATTATTTTCCGTTTCGGATATTATTTTCAGAGCTCTTCTTCTCGCACCATCTGACCTAATGATGAAAAATCACCTCTGTTGTGTTTAGGTTATATAATTTGAATTAGCCAGCAAATGAAAACCTTCTGGCCTTTCTGAACATTTTGCAAGTATATGCCAGGATCCGGCCTTTTCGAATGTTCTCCGAGTGCAAAAGGAGAATTCTCTCAGAAACCATCTCAAGCAATCATAGCCTCATGAGGCAGTCGCGTTTGAATGGGTCACCAAATTTCGCTACTCAAACAATAATGGCAGCACCATTTCATCAGACCTCAAAAGAAAACGAGAGGCAAAAAATGGATGACCGAATGTTCTCAAGCCATTGCCATGTATTGCATTAAAACAGGGGTGGTGGGAAAAGGCCCATTAAAGGCTTATTTTTTACTCCTCCAGGTCTGATCATTGTGGTGTTGTAAAATGTAAAAGTGGACAGCAAGTCTATTTGAGTGTGTACATGCACTGCAAAGAATTCTGGAGAATTGCACTAAATTTTGTCTATATAAGATTATAATTGGTTAAACATTATTACGGAGTTCTGAGTGGCTGCTATAGGTTGTTTCTGGGTAGTTAAAAAAAAAACCCACAAAACTCTATGGTCATGTACACACTACAAAGGTTTGGGAGTGACAACAGCATTTAAATATAGTGGATATCTCTAAAGAGAATTTTGTCAGTGAGATGCTGCCTCTACGATTTGCTATCACCTCACCTGGAGAAGTAAGACACACATCTCAACAGAGCTGTCAGTGTCCAAAACTGGAAGTGATGTCACTGCATGAAGAACAACTGGCTCAGTGCTGTTTTTTTCACACTAAACAGATGTCAACTTACAGTACAGAAGTTATACTACATCTCCACAAATACGTTTCATTAAATCTTCAAAAAGAAAGAAAAAAGAGGTTAGAAAATACACGTAATCCGTACTGTATCAGTGAATATGTTAAGTATTCATAACCTTAAGGGTAGGGAAAAAACATTCTGCTCAACCTTGTGTCTATCAAAAATGACGCCATTCCATTTATTTTTTTCCCTAGAAGCCTTTTACAGCACTGACAAATGACCCAGAGTATACAGAAGAGTTTACCCAGAGTATACAGAAATGAGAAAAACAGCCTATTCAATCCACATTTTTACACAGCATTTTGAAAAGAAAGAAGAGGCACATTTCTGTGCGTTTATGAGCACTCAAGCAGGGTGGGGAAATTTACACAGTTAGCCATATATTTTGTAGTTGGTTTGTTTTTCATCACTTCTTATTCTTTAGTAGTATTTAAGATCTATAATATTTGATCTGTGAGCTGTTACTGTAAAGTCAAATGACTTAAATGAATTTACTTTAATGATTTTATTCAATTATTATTATTCAATAATAATTACTCGCTTTGGTTTGGATGTTTGTTTGCAAAAATACAATATTTATATAAATAAATTGTACTGATATTATTTGTAGTAATTACTATATATAGGATGAATCAAAACAACTACATCATAACTGTACCACTAACATTGCATAAAAAATGCATAGTTCTGACTTAAATGCAGTACTTTATTAGAGTATTGTGTTTTTAGCTTAGCAAGATGCTAATGTCCACTTGACTGCAGGGGTTATCAATCCACTCATAGGGACCCACTAATATACAAATGTTAGATTTTGTTAGTCACATTGTATAACTTTTATATAACATTTGTATACAAATGTTTTCATATATATATATATGAAAACATTTGTATACAATTGGTCAGTGGACCTCCAGCTGTAACTTCACAAACTTCCTCAATAGAGTTTGGAACATGAAGGATAGTTTATATGGTTGCAAACTGCTTGTAACTTTGACTGTGACTCGTAAAGTAAGCCATTTTTGTTTTGTCTCATTCCAACAAGAAAAAATACTGTAATGTAAAACTAAAATGTCCAGACATTAGAACAACATCAACGTCAGAGTTTATTAAAGCAGTCTGAGGCAGCAACCACAGAGAGTTTGAGACAGAGAGAGGCCATTTGAAGGTTATAGGTCAGGAGGAGGCATCAGGCTTTTGTTACTCGCTGCCTCTCTGTCTAACTCTCCCTTGCTCTTTTTTTAATAAACAAATTCATTAAATGAGTCTCCCAGAATCTCCTGACAGGTAATTCCCCTGCCTCTTCTTTCCTTTTTGTGATCACAAGAACCCTGGTGATTCCTAGCATGGGTCCCATCGCTATGGGGGAATTCCTCTCAGAACCTGCCCCTTCAGCTCAATTCCTCCCCGCATTTCCGAGAGCTTTTCAGATGTATCCCCTGGAAACCGCTCTGCATTCTTTAAACTTCCCTTCAAAAAAAAAAGAGGGGTTGGAAAGGGTGGGTGGGGGTTTAGACAGTAGGAGGAGAGCCTTTACATGTTTGGTTATGCTCTTTGATCATTCATTTATCTTTAAAACAGATGGCTGACCACTGTGCTGTTTATGTCAACACATGCTCATTTGAAAGAACTATCTGCTGTCAGACGATTCCTCTTTTGAAACCGATGAATTACAAATCATAGAAAATAAAAAGGCAAACGCTTGTATAGGTTAACAAAGCACTTGCCTTCCAGAGAGCCCAAGGGTAGGAATCTAAAGCTCCTATTTATAATACCCATGTCTGCAACCTGCTTCTTTACATAATGTTTCTGTAACGTTATTCGCACATCACAAGAATACAGTGCAGATAATCTACTAATCTGATTATTGTTCAATTATGAAGGCTTGCTGCTCAATAAATCCCCATAGATTTAGCATTCACGTTTACAGTCATTAAAAATGATTCTGTGTGGCAGGCATTCGGTGAATGGCAGGAGGAAAAGGTTTCTCACATTGCATGTGAGATGGGGCATGTAATTTTAGCCTAATAAAACAGTGTCTTGGGGCAAGATGATGGGGTGGGGGGCAGTTATTGAAAGCACATATAATCTTTGGATCCATATTTATTTAAGAAGACTGAAAGACTTTGCAAGAAATTACCGTCAAAAGGTTGTCAGGGGACTTAAAAGTAAAGGGGAGGGAAGTTGTTTGATGTTGTGTGAAGTGGTCATTAAATTTTTACAGCTCTTAGACGCCTTTTTACCAGACCAATGGTGGAAGGAATTTAACTGCCAAAGCTTTCCACCAATCAAATGACAGTTTGTGAGAGCATCATAATCAGGGTTCATAATAAAGTTGTGTAAAAATTGGGAACAATGCTTGTTTACCAGCAATTAATTCAAAATGGCAAGATAATACATAATACTTGCTTACATAAAATGTTAAAAATATAGAACTTCTGCTTATGTAATGATGTGCTTTAAATCCAAAGAAATACAAGCCATTTACGAGGAGAACATGGAAGTTGCAACTTGGAAGATTTACCATTATACATTTTTATTTCTGTAGAATTCCATGTAATGATGCAAATATGTAATTTTACTTGCATTGAACCACTAAAATGAAAATATGAGACTGGCTCGACTCATAATTATGTAATTACACCCTGACTTGCTCTGTTTCTCACATAAATAAAGGTTAAATTACAGCTAAATTACCCCATTTTTTATGATTTTATATTTACAGCCAATGGCTTTAAAATCAATAGTTTACTATCTGTATTGATTTAATTACACTGGTTACTGGAAAATTGTCATGTGATGACTTTAAATAATTACACAGCTGTTTATCCTTGTCATTTTGTGCTGCAGTTGCATGTTTGTTATGCTGCTTATGCTGGTTTGGTTCATTGGTTACAGCTCATCACAGAACTTTGTAAAATCTCTATGGGGAAATTGTACAATAAATAAAACAAAAAATACTTATTGATGAATCAAAACAATAATTACACTGTATTAATACATACTGTGTTAATGGTCTATGTAATCTATTGGCACAGAATAATTTCTGCATAAAAATAAAGTCTGCATCTGAGGTTGAAATGGGCAATGAACTCTACTGGTATATTGTGTCTTTAGTGTGACAGTAGTTCTAAGTGTGTTTTTACCTCATGATTGACAGAGCAGCCCTGTCAAAGACATGCTGTAGAAGTGATGCTTGGTTGATTTGGTGGAGGTGCAGGCAATTTAAGCATCATCACTCCACTGGGGGCGCGCTCCCTTCAGTAAGTGGCTTTGCTAAAGCTGACGTCTGCCAACACCATCAACCACGGTGACTCTTTAAGCAGTGACAAGGGGTCTTAGAGATGAAAGTTTCATGAAAGAGACTGACAGGAAGAAGGAGAATTATGGGGGGATAGATTCCTTCGAATTAGTTTTTAAAATGTTGCTTACACAGGAACATGCCAGAATATTACCTAATCAGTCAAATCCTCAAAAGCTGACACTTTCACACTGAAGGGCTGATGAGGCTTCGTTCTTCTCTCCCCTTTATAGGGACCCTAGGGAGCACCCAAGAGAGAACTAGACGGAGATCCACATTGCCGTACTAAGATATGTGCAAGCCGCTCCTGACAGACATTCTGAAATTCACGTGACTTATTTAACATACTTGCAGCTACATTTTTACAGCGGTGCGCTAGCCTCAATTAACAGTGTACAGAAGGGGCTGCGTGTTTTGCATTTTGTAACAATGTGAGCGCTAAACTGAAGGTGATTTTAATAGGATTTGCTGCAGTTGGGAAGCAGAGATTAGTAGCTTTATGTGACAAGGGCCCCAGAAACCTGCGCAAGGGTTTAATCTGGACTGCATTAATGGAGGAAGACTGCCAAGAAAGAAAGAGAAGATCTGCTGTACAAATATTTGACCATAGCATGTATGTACAGAAGGGCTCTAATGTTTGTACTAGCCTGAATTTTTGTTTATTTCTGATGCTCTATGATCTATAGTGTTAAAGAAAAAGGAAAAGTAATATATTACCAATGAGACACTCTTGACCAGATTTGGATCGTTTACATGCTTCTCTTTACGTAGGATTTGGCACAGACAATAGCGTGCTAAGAGAGTCGAAAGGAGTCTTACCTCTTGAACGGTGTAATTTTCATTGAGTTCCACTTCACGTTGCCCTTTTTGGCTGCCAAGGTGTTGAAGTGCTCTTTAAGTAAGACCCTCAAGAAACACATGTATGTGGGCTTAAATGGCAGAACTTCCTGTAGCCGGCCTAGCACACCTGAAAATCAAAAACCATTTAGAGAACCAAGCTAACTAGCTAAGGAAACAGCCACATACAGACTTCTGGTGTCATTTTGGCATCAAAATGACATCAGATTGATTAGGGCTTGATTAGGGCTTCAACTATCTTGGAGCAAACCAGTCAGTAATCTTCTGCACCAAAACCCAATGAAAAGGCATTTTTTTAGCATTACTGACAAAAAAAAAGTCCTCTTGTCAATTGTGAATCATTATAATGTTCTCATTCAGAGTTTTACTTTCATTGATGAAGCCAGTCAAACAATTGTAATGCTTGATTAAAAAAACAAAAAAACATTTTTTCTGCAAGTAGAATCCGGATGAGGCCTTTTCACGGCTGTTAAATATATAATTCCTTCTGTAATCAAATTTCCACTTGTCATATAATGACAGGTAATCAAGTGTATCCTTTAAGATTTTAGATGCTTAGACAGACTTATCTAACTACATTAAACCCTGCATACAAATGCATAATATTAATGTTTCCATTAAAAAATCCTTGCCCTCCCACAAATGATCTAGAGCACCCACTGTTTATTTGTTTTTGGTAAGCTATAGATTGTTGCCTGGAGCGTTAAATAATTATGATTAGAGGGGTAGCATGTGGGGGGAGGTTGTAATAGTAATAGCATCAAGATCAGATAAATTAATTTGTAATGAAATGCACTCATTTTGCATGACAGCTGGCAAGATCTTTTCAGTGGCCATTGAGATGGAAGCAAGCCCTGTGACAGCAGACAAAGAAAACTATCATCCACAGCGTATGTGCTCCGCTCTCACGAGAGTCTAGAGTGTGCAAATGACACGTCAACAAAAAGCTCGGAATGGCGCATCACCAGGATCAATTACTGATGACCACAAAGCCCAGAACATGTGCTCAACTTTAAAACACCCCTCTTAAGGTCCAAAAAGACAATGCTACTTATATCATGGTGAGAGTAACAGCCCTGAGAAACGTCACATGTTGCTGGGTAACAAGATGAAGATGTTTTAGTAGTAATAGTACATTCTGTCATGCTTATAAGATTGTTAGTCATTGTTAACTGTGGTGTTTGGTATAGCAAACATCACTATTTCTATTGCCAATACTGTAATTAGGGTAAGATGTTGTTTGAACCCTTAACCTTAAGTAACAGAAATAGGTAAAATGTGATCAAATGTAATCAAATCTTAATTGTGTGTACATCATGAATACTTGTATTCCTTTGTACCAAAACCACATTGTATGTTTTGGATAAATCTACATTATGCATAAATGTAACCGTTAATAAAATAGGGGCTTCTGCCTGCACCGATTGTGCTATTGACTTAATGATAGCTCGAATCATGAAGGCTGTTGAAAAGAAGCGGCTATTACATTTCTAAGAGCTCAGACTTTTTACCTAAGATTTTTACCTGAAAGACTAAACATATATATTTGAAAAGGAAAAAAAAATGTCTACTGAATGACTGGTAAACAGCTTAGGAAATGAATAGCAACACCCTGGAAACCACTTACAAAACCCTTTACGAACATACGAACTTGGTACAAACAAACTTGTACCTCTGGTTCCACATGTACTGTAAACACCTTCCACCTTGCTCTCAACTCTCAAACTGTCTGCCCTTAATGATGTTGATAACAGGCTATTTTCAGCATCAGGCGTCTTTTCACAGTAGACCATGTTTTTACATTTCAGAGTTTGCTTTCAGGACACATTTGTTTGATTCTATCTGTGTATCCTGAACAGTGACTCTTATTTCACAGAAAAACAAAAGGTTGGTTTTCTAACTGAATCACCACTCTTCCTGCTCTGCTGGGCCTTCCTACTTATTTTGACAGCATCTAGGGCCTTCCTATGTCCCTTCTGTTTATCGAAAAGATTTAATGCTTCACCGTTTTGCCGCATTGACGAGATGGTCCTTCCTGGCCCATGCCCGGAAGAAAAGTCTTTCTCCTCAGTTCAGCATCAACCGTAACCTTTCTCAATTTTAATTACCTTAAGTAAGTTTGGAGCAGGCCGCTGCGCTGTCCCTCTGACTCATTCTTCTACTGGCACTGATGTGAAGTCCACATGTGTGCGGAGTCTCCCGCTGTCTGCTGCCACACACTACAGGCTGTGGAGCTCTGATGACCCGGCCCCGCTCTCCTTCTGTCACCCATACACACGCAAATGCAAGCTTGTGTAGATCACCCTCGAACCTTTTCAAATTCTCCCATTTACAGTACAAAAATAATCTGCTCAGAAGTGTATGGCTATTATGTGTACATTGGTAAAAAAGGTAAAACAAGCAAACCATTAAAGGAAAAATAGCCAACATTAAGGTTTATTGATTTAGAAAATTAAGTACCTATTTAATCAGCTTACATTAGGCAGTTACTGTAACATCTGTAATGTGTTTTGCTGTCTTTTTAAAATGTTTCATAAATTCTTGAGTAAGCCCATGGAATTTATTTTGTGAACAGATTCTGGTAGAAAATTGTATGGAATGGATTAAAACATGGTCAAATATGGCAAATGGATAAAAGAAAACTACATTATTATCAATAGCTAAAAGAATCATCAAACTATTTTAGATTTATATTAAATAAACGAAAATACAGTGTTTGAAATGTGCAGAAATCTGTTATGCGTTTGATGTGCAGATTTTACATAGGTTTAAATAAAACGCTGCATCAGGCACACCTTAACCTTTGTGGTTGTCATGGCAATTGTCTTGTTTTCTTACGGCTGAGCGTGAGAATTAACACTCATCACTCACTTTTGTTTCTCATGATCTTGATAACATCATTTTTATCCCACAATAAATAAATCAATGTAAAGTTGGCTATATAGTATCCTGTTTTTTTAAATAAGCTTTTAATATTCTAAGGTCATGTCCAAAATTGTAATGTCCAACACCATAAAATGAATTTATTTAATATATTACTGTAAAAAAATATTGTAAAAGTTTTTGAATAGTATAAAATCAAAGCCCTATAGTTAACAGTTAAAAGTGTGAATACTTTTCACATTGACCTATGAGGTACCCAATTATGTTGATTCATATATTTGATGGTCCACCTCTTAATCTGGCCTCCATTTTAACATGTATCCTCCTCTTCCTTTTTCTGACAATGAATTAAATTTTTCTCAAAGAAAACCAAAATGGAGTAACTGTGGTAACTGCATGTTCTGCCAATCACTCGCAATCAGCCGTTTTTTTCTGCTGCTCTCGTTTCCTCATTGCTTGATGTGTGGAGATTAGGACCCTCTCTGCAGGGAGCCGTGCAGCTCTCAGGAGAAATGAGGGTCTGCTCACAAGTTTTACCTTTGCTGTTTGAAAACTTCTCCGTTTGGGTTCCCTCAGTTTTCCCAGCATCCTCTTAAACACAGCTGAGTAGAGTCAACTCTCTCCTGATACATCAATACAGCTGTAGAATGGAATGCATTAAAATCTGCCTGAATTTCCATTAAAAAGTATAGACGTTTACAGTATGATCACATTTTTTACAGAATGATTAATTTTATGTTTAAGTTAGTATACATCACAATAGAATTGTTTTTGCTGTAATTTAAATCAATGATACATTAAATAATGTAATTATAATGAAATAATGAAATTAACTTCAGTTCAATTCACATTTATTTGTATAGCACTTTGAATTTAGAGAGAATGTCTGAGCCCAAACAGTGTCAGCAAGGCTATAGTTTAGGAGCCAAATACGAAAATGTTTTTACCTCTTTTAGTCGACTATGCAATTCTATGTACTACCGAAAGTCCAGAGTTTTGTAATCTTATAGAGCACGTTGGCTTGTGGCCTGATTAAAGATCAGTTAAATATACAGGCCTTGTAAGTAGCAATAACTTGTATGTAATACTAACTTGACAGGTAGCCAAGTTTAGTATTAGTAAAAGAAAAAAGACACTGCATCTGGTTTGACGTTATGGGGAACGCCTTCAGTGTGACTGAGTCTCATGTCTAATCATGCCAATCCAATTGGTCCACAGCAATACTTGATGCGCATCAGGTGCACCTGTGAGTATATTAGGACACCTGTAGAGCATGTCATCAACATCTTTGTCTGAAGGGGACATAAACAGGCAAGGCAATGAAACACTGTGTTTTGTTCCCTTTTTTAGGGAACCTAGGTTACATATGAAACTGAGAGATGTTCCCTTTTTGATTTGCCGCTATGGACACGCGCCACTAAACCAGCTGCAAGTTTGGCAATAGCAGATAATAAGCCAGATGCTGCTTTAAAGAGAGTCTAAATGCAAGCAATAGTCTGAGACATGACCTGCAACAGCTTCTCATATGTGGGGCAGCAGGCGGGGAAAGCTCACTCACAATCTTGTTTTCCCACCCACATATCTTGGCTCATTGGCAGCAGGATGATATCCGACTGATCAGAGGGCACCAACAAAAGTTTTCTCTGACTCAGTGGATCATGTCCCACTTTAACAGGGGAGTGAGAAAACCTCCTGCGAACCAAGTGAGACAAGCCTCTGCCGAGCCTTAGCAGTGATGGGACCCAATCCGCAGAGTGTCCGCCCAGTCTCACCCAGATACACATCCAGATGAGAGTGCAGCTTCTTCAGCAAGACGCTCCTGCAGTGTGAGCACTCAGCTCCCCGAGAACTGAGTGCACATGTTCTTCACCCAGGCAAACAACACAGAATTCACGCATATCCTCAGGTGTCAGAAATATCTGACATGAAGGCACAGGTTTTCTGAAGTTCTTTACAACTGGGTTCATAGGTGTTTAGACATGAGAACAACAGACAAATGCCTCCTGAAGGCAAAAATGCTGATGAGACAATCTACAGGTACACTAATAAACTCACAGGTGCATCTGATGCACACTGCCATGGGCCAATTAGATGATTAGACATAACATTCAAACACCAGTCACATTGAGGTCATTCCCTATAGCATCAAACCAGACGCAGTGTCGAGTTTCGAACAGAACCATGTAGGATCCAATGTTTATTATAGTAAAACATGTAGAAATACATATAAGTATACATATAAAAACACATTTAAGTGCATTATAAAACATAAAACCAGTAAATGCATTATACAACATATAAAGTGTAAAACAATTAAAGTATATAAAGTATACATCTGTGTTAAAAACAAGGGCTCAACAATGTAGATTCTGTAGTAAAACTGATATAATAAAACTTAAAAACCAGAGTGTATTTCATGTTTGAATTTGTGAATAAAGCTGATATACACAAATCTATGATATCACCTGTTGTACATCTGTTGAATTTTGATGATACTTAGCATTGTGCCCAACAAGCACTCTTTAAAACAGCTTCATCAAAAAAAAAATTTTTGTAAGGAACACCACATGCTTTTAAATCCAGTCCAGCCCATTTATAGCTGGTGTCTACATGAGTACAACAGAATTCCTACCGATTTAGACATTCTTACCACTGCACAGCATATACTATCATACATACATATTAAAATATTATAAAACCTAGATCTATGGACAGGTAGCTATGAATGTTATTTTTTGTGTCAATTATGTTTTATGTTGTTAACATTTAACGATTCTGCTGCACCCAATATTGTGGAGGTTTATTGAATATAACAAAGCTGTGATCAAACCCTAAAGGCATTAACATTTTTTAAGAGAAAATTAGCTAATCTCCCAATTCAGATAAAAAAATCATGACAGTACACAGGCTATTTTTAAACCCCCTATTATGCAACATATAGTTTAATGAATCTAATTCACCATTAGCACGATATTTTCTTTGGTGACCGCAACAAAAAAGGACCTTTCAGTGTCATTTCCCTTTTGCATACCAAAAGTCATTCAAACGAGGGACCTTTAACCAGGAGCAATGTGCTATTCATGCTATTTTAATTACAATGTTAAACCATTATTTGTTTCAACACCTGGTTAAACCATTCAGGCTTGTTTAAATCCTCCTTTTTATTCCAGGTGTGTTGGAAAGGCTCAAAGGGGTGAATAGGTCTGCCACAACAGGAACATAATCAAGTCGCTGAGCTGGCTGCTTAATAAGGACTCTGGGACGAGTTCAGATGCTGCACACGCTAGTTCCTGGAGAAAGAGCGCAAGGTGGATTATGCTTGAAAAGAGGATTTAGTCAAGGATGTGCCCTTAACGTTTTTTTCCCTCTCTTTCTCAGTGGTAACCATCATGAATAGCATCTTTTCTCCTTTGGAGCAGTATTAGGAAACTCAATTGCTAGCTTAAAAGCTATTGCCTTTGTTGTGCATTTCTCTGCATATATTTGTGTTGCGCATTGGCTGATTGAAACCAAGAGGCCATGCTGTTTTGATACTGTGGATGGCAGTGCTTTTAGAAAACCTATCCAAATAGGGGCTTCACGTCTTCTAAGCCCCTTTTCTTTTTCGTACCATCACCTTCTTTGAAGTTGGGGTTGTACTTTGGTGATACAGCTTTGTCTCATATGATGTTATTAGCAGGACTACTGTGGAGAACTTGACCCCTGTGGAGTTGTAGTCAGGGCAGGGCTGAGCTTACCTGGCTTGGGTGCTTGTCTTTGAATGTTCTCTTCCTAATACAAGACAAAAATAGGACAAAGTCATGTTATTGAAAACAGAAGAAAATGAGAAAACACATTAGCAGCCTTGACATATCCATTCAGGCTAAGCTCTCGTTGCTAAGTCAGGAGCTCTTTGTACGCATGGCGAACCTGTTTTCTTACAGGCCTACGCACAATTTCTCTTAACAAATTAATGTCTGCTAATAACCCTTCAACCGCCTCTCGTAAATGGATTAAGCTGTTCTTTGCACTTCTATGAGCAAAATTTAATTAAGATTTAGATTGGGTTTAGCTTGTCTGGGAAGATCCACGCTGCATTCGCGATGGTCTTCAATTTAGGACTAAAATAAGTTAAGCTGCTTCTGCAATAATTACCTCATCTGCTTTTAAATGATCCCTAATTATGCTTCATCCCCATGTAATTTAATAAGCATCTTCAGGCAGCCCATGCTCGAAAAGTGTATTTACATTTTAAAGGTCAGACGTTGTTTATTTTTGCTTTGAATAAGGGTTGCAGTGTTGCACAGATACCCATAACGTGGTGAGTCTTGCGTGACAATTTAGCCATTATGAAGGAAAACAGACCCATTGACGCTTAAGTACTTTTTAACAAATACATTTCTGCCGAACATATGGTACTGTTCACATAACACCAGACCCAGGTGCAGTCTGTGTGCTTTTGTGCATTTCTTACAATCTGCGTCACATTTCCTGCACTGATTTTTGGTGACTGCAGCATTGGATGCAGAATCATTTTAAGGTAAATGTATGAAAGCATTATTACTTAGACCATGTAGACCAATGTTTAATGAATGAACATGCAGGGACATATTATGTGTAGAACATTGCGATTGGAAGGTTCAACCATTCTTTCTTTCCACATATTCTTTCTTTAGTCCGATTTGAAAGGTGAAAAATCTAACTTTACTGTTTATATTTACTGGCAAAGGAAGCCAGCCAGCACACTGACTGGTCCACAGCAGGACTGAGATTCTAGTGCACAGTTTAAGAACAAATACTGTTTCTGGAAGATTTATGAGGTGGTGGAATTGTTGCAGCTTTATTCTTTTAAGCTTTATTTAATTACTGCCTCAGAGAGCCAGTTTCTAAGAGGGTGACGAGACAATTGGAGGTGTCATAGTAATTATTTTAGAGGGCACATCACAGAGCGTTTCCTGTACTTAGATTTCTTATGCAGAACTTGCACCAGTGGTACACTGTAAACGTGTTAAACCAGCAGGATTGATACTATATTTCCCTCACCTGGCGGTAATTTGACCTCTGCTATCTTTAAAGTGAATCACTGATCCGCAGGGTAGCATCTGGATTAGATATAAAAACTTGCTATAGAATATAAATCAAATAAAGAAGCATGAATTGTTGCTGTAAGAATGCTGGTGAACTGGTTTCTGTAAAGGTCACATAGCATATAGTAGCTAGTGTGGTTTCCCATTTTTTTAAAACCACTACTGCTAAAAAACATCCAAGATCCACAGCACAGTGGGCAGCAGAGAACGCTATGCCTCTATCTACTCCAGAGATCAAATGAGGAGAGTTCCTGATTATCCATTCCACACGAAAAGGCCAAAGAAAACTGGGATTTAAGGACCATCAAAGCAAAAGCTGAAAGAAAGAAGGAAATGAAGTGGTTTTGGCCTGCCCTGTTCTCCGTGCAAATAAGTTGTGCAAAATGCATTCTGGGAAAACTACCCATCATTGCCTCCATGCTCTCTATTTACCGGGTCTTACCCACATTGAGGAACCCCTGCTGATAGCATTTTTTCTAAATCTGTCTGGATGCTTTTGGTCTGTCGTTGCATGCCCTAGGGCCTCTGGGTTCCTGGACATCCACTGATCCCCAATTTGGGCTTGAAGCCAGCTGAACCATGAAGACCTTTCGCCCCAACACCATCACACCGGTTAAAGTAGAACTTGGATTGACAGATCGCAGACCGTGGATGCCCTGGCCACCAGTCAGTCAGAATCAGTCTCTACTGGTTGTAATGAACTGCTGGCATGAATGTGG